>PITA01015349.1:0-50309 GCA_004023965.1 Spilogale gracilis
GAATTGGTACCCTGGCATTCTTTTGGGCTTCACTGGCATGAAAGATGGTCTTCCATCCCCTCACTTTCAATCTTTATCCAGTTTGCAACCCTGGGCCTTTTTATTGGACCATTTAGGCCATTCACATTGAGAGTGATTATTGATAGATACATTTGTATTGACATCATGTTGCCTGTGAAGTTCATGTTTCTATAGATTACCTCTGTAAATTTCTGTTTTGTGTCATTCTTGTGTTCATTTCTCTTTTATAGAACCCCTCTTAGTATTTCTTGTAGTGTTGGCTTGGTGGTTGCATAATCTTTTAGACTTTGGCGGTCCTGGAAGCTCTTTATTTCTCCTTCCATTCTCAAAGTCAAGCTTGTTGGATACATTATCCTTGGTTGCATATTTTTGTCATGTAATTTCCTGAATATGTCTTGCCAGCCCTTTCTGGCTTGTCAGGTTTCTGCGAAAGGTCTGACGTGATTCTGATGGTCCTCCCTTTATAGGTAAGGGATCACTTCTCCCTAGCTGCCCTTAAGACATATTCTTTGGTTTTATGATTCATGAATTTCAGAATTATGTGCCTGGAGGTTTTTCTGGCCTCATTGATCTTGGGGGGTGTCCTCTCTGCCTCTAGGACATGAACATTTGTTTCATTCTCCAGATTACGGAAATTTTCATCTATGATTTGTTCAACAATATGTTCTAGGCTTCTCTCTCTCTCAACTCCTTCGGGGATTCTAATAATCCTGATATTGGAGCGTTTCCTGGCATCATTTATTTCCCTTATTCTGTTTTCATGGGATTTTAGCTGTTTGCTCCAAGACTTCTCTTGCTCCTCCTTCTTAATCCATCTGTCTTCTAAATCACTGATATGATCTTCAGCTTCACTTACTCTGGCTGTTAGTATATTTAAATTAGATTGCATCTCATTAATAGCCTTTCTAACTTCAGCTTTCACTTCTGTTATTTGGGCTTCCATTTTGAGACTAATGTTCTTTTCCAAAGTAGCCATTGCTTGGACTATTGCTGCCCTGAATTCCATTTCTGTCATATTGTTTATGTTCATTTCCAGTAATTCTGTGACCAGGGTTGCAATCTCAGGGTTCTTCTTTTGTTGGATGTGAGGGGATGGAAGTATCTGTGTTTCCTATTTTGTTAAGATTAAAAAAATAAAAAGCAGCTAGTAAAGTTTACAAATATCCTTTCAATAGTTATGGAGATAATGTGTGAGTTTTCATTTTTGATCCATTAATGGATTTCTTGGTAGTTTTGGAATAATCCCAGTGGTATGGCTATCAAAGACTCTTGATCCCTCCCACTCATTTGCTTGTAGAAAGACAGCACTGCTTTAAAATCCCCAAAGACATGTCAGAGCACCTAACAAATAAATATTGGGGAAGTGATCAGGAGTCTTTTGTAATGAAAATTTACCAATGACGGAAACCGGCTGGATATAAGCAACTCACCTCTTTGCAACACAGCAATAACAACAAAAAAGTTAAAACCCACCCACACTGAACCATGATGCCTCCGGTTTATGAAAGAAACACAGTATTTTTTACTTACAGGAAGAATTGGGCATATTATTCAGGTACGCAAAAAGAAAAATCCAACTTAACATGAGCACAAAAAGCAATGCACTGGCTCATGTAACTTGGAAATCTAAATCTAAGAGTAGATCTGTTTTTATTATAGTTGGATCTAAGGGCTCTGATATTATTACTGAGACTGATCATCCTGTCTTGGCCCTAGGCTACCTTTGTTGACTTTCTGCTTAGAAAGTGGTTCTCTGCATCACAGCAAACATGGCCACCAGCTGTTCTAGGTTTTCATCATTCTCTACTGTTCTTGAACTAAAGGGAGATACTCTTCTTCCTAATATAAAAACAATTCTTACAGAATAACTATGGTTATGCTATGTTATAGGTCCATGTGTTTTCTAATTACTTTGCCTAGGTTTTGATTGATTAGTATTTGCCTATGCACTGGGGAAGCTGAGCAGTCACAAAACCATAGATGACCAATAAAGTGGTTGAATCAGGACATACAAGGACTTCATAGTATTAGATAAAATCTTCACCTTGATCTTGATAGAAATGAGTATTTCCTCTTCGAGTTATACAAAAAGATCTTATGATACTTTGAATGATCTGAATAGCCTCTGAAATTCTAATATTCTTATCTTCTTTCAGTCAGATCATGGGAGGCCAGCATCCTACTTATATATAGTCTTGACATGCTATTGAAAAGCCTGTTAAATGAAATATATAAACCCATTGGGCAACAAGGGATCGCCATGAACTTGGCTGTTATCTGCAATGTGTCAGGAAATACTTTGTGGTGTTTTCCTCAACAGTGACAAAGAAAATAAATTGAAATTAATTGTTTTTAGTTGATTAGCTTTATGGCAATATGCATATACTTTGGAGGTTAAGGATGTTGGGGAAAACATGCATCCAGTGAAGAAGAAATTGCATGGGAAGATTTGGAAGAGGAGAATGCACACACGAGTGAAAGATGCTTTGACAGTAATGGGAGTATCAAGGGCTGGATTGGCCCTTAAATTGTGTTCATTAAGTGTTGTTGTTGTTGTTGTTGTTGTTGTTTTTTTGAGGTTTATTAAGACCCTTGAGAGGAGACTAAAGTCTTTCAACACAGAGAAATAAAGATGCTCATTTAGGACTATAACGTGTCTCCCCTGAGTTTTTTTAAATGTTATTTTTGACACACTTTTTTGGCATTTTGACATGCTGCTGTTACAAATCCGGTCACAGCACAGTACTTCCATTAGACAAAAACAGCAGCATTCTTTTCTCTAGGCAAAAACGAGTTTGAATTGAGATATGAATTAACTTTCCCCCGAACTCTTCAGTGAAAGAGTTGAGGAGGTAAGATTAAGATGATATCCATGTGATAAGCAGAGGCTGGGTCCCTAACCCCTCCTCCAGGAACCCCATCTCCACCAGCTGAGTCACTGTGCAGGACAAGATCCCAATGGCATCACATCCTTGACCTTGGGCTCAGGCATTTTGGAAAGCAGAGTACTTCACACAGGTACTGTGCATTTGCCAGAAAATGGGGGGAGTTTGGCTTTCTGCCAGAAAAGAAGCGTTGAGTGTGACATCTCAAGGTTGCTGTCCAGACAACTGGAGTCTGAAGTCTTTGACAAAAGTTTAGAGAGATCTTGGGAAAACTAGGGATGCAGGGAAGCCATTTCTGCAGTGTCTGAGGGCTGTCTAAGCTCTGATGGCTACTCTCACCCCACTTCTCAGTCTCTTCTCTTCCTGCCTGTCTCTTTCTTTCAATTTCCCCTCACCTGTATGGATAATAAAATATGAGCTACATACACAAGACATCCACAGTAGGTGTCTTGTCCTGGTGAAGTGAAATCACTGGGGCCCTTGAGCCCACTTATACCTCTTACATGCACCAGAAGAAGTCTCCTTAACTTCCTTGAGCTTCCAGTTTTCAATTTTTTAAAATGAGGATAGTTATATTTACCTCATCAGGTCACTGTGAGGCTTGAGGCATTCACCACCATGTTTAGAATGAAGTAGGTGTTCCATAAATATTGGTTTTTCTTTTTTCTTTTTCATCTATTTGGGGGAAATGAGGTGTAAACATATGAAAAAGTGATTAGCGTTAATGAAATATTTGCAGACACAAAAACTTCCAATCTAGATCTTATTCATCAAGACAAGCTATAGCCATGGGAGATTAAAAAAGTACTTTCTGTGGTGATGAACACACTACTTTACTCAGCAGTGGCAGAGCAACAGTCCTTTAGAAATGTATACAAGCTAGTTAAAGAGACAGTATCAATCAGGATAAGGTGACTGAATTAAATGAGTAAGAATGGGGTCATGGAAGAGAAGTGTAGTGGGGTTGTGCAGTTAGATCACTTGGGCTCAAATCCTGGCTTTGCTGCCCACACCTTGGTGAGTTGTGTAATAACGTCATTCTGTTTAGCCTGCCTCATTCTTCTTCTCTGTGTGTGGGCATGATAACAGGGAATGACAAGACAATGGTGAACTAAGGTCATAAAGGACGTAAAGCACGCAGACAGGGCTGGCATGGTATATGGACACTTACTGCTAGCTATTACTAATAATGCAGAATGCAAGGGTGAGCAAGGTTGGCATTTTGCATGTTTGTGAGGGAATAAGAACAAGGTAACAGACTCTAACACAATTCAGGGTGTTTTTCCATAGAAGTATCGACCATTCCAAAAGGTGTTAGGGCATTTGGGAGTTTGCTGTTTGGAAGGGGTTTGACCAATGGCTAACAACCCTGCGTCCCCCGTCTCGCACTGTAGATCAGTGCCAGCTCTGTGCACGAAGCATTACTCATACTGTCTCTTCACACAGCAGTTAACCTTACTTGTCACTGCTTCCGGTGGGAGATCAAGCACATTGAAATTATGGAGGTGGCACAATAAATCATGGTCACTTCTTGACATGGCCAGACAAAGCAGCTGGAAAGAGCCTTATCACAATGTCAGCTCAAAGTTGAAATGCAAAGTTTTAACATATCAATTTGCTCTTTTTAAAAAATTGTCATCTTGATTTTTCCCTTCTTCCCCCAAGACTCAAATGAGTGAATTGGAGATTGATCTTGGCAGCTTGGTGGGTTAATTCACCATGCATGGTTTTGCTTGCTTGCTTTTCTCTTTCTTTCTTTCTTTCTTTCTTTCTTTCTTTCTTTCTTTCTTTCTTTCTTTCTTTCTTTCTTTCTTTCTTCCTTCCTTCCTTCCTTCCTTCCTTCCTTCCTTCCTTCCTTCCTTCCTTCCTTCTTTCTTTCTTTCTTTCTTTCTTTCTTTCTTTCTTTCTTTCTTTCTTTCTTTCTTTCTTTCTTTCTTTCCCAAATGTGAACATTATGACTTGAAAATGAGATAATTGAGCAAACCTAACAAGAGGTTGCGAAGGAACTATTTTCACCCATGAAATCTCAAATTTCAGTCTCTCACTTTCTAAAGACAAATTCCTTCAAGCTATTTCCCTAGGACTTAGCAGCCCCTGGGACCTAACAGGCACTTATCAAATATTTGGGAAATGAATGGATGACAGTTCTAGCCTTCCAGGTTTCTCTGGCTTGGTTTTTTTCTCCTGTTCTTTATTAAGACCTCCTCAACTAACCCCTCAAGTATTTCCCATGTATCAAGTATAGACAATTCCAGAAGAGTTGCCTTCTGGGTTTTGTTCTTTTCCTACCCCACTTGGACCCCAAGATGGAGGACTTGAACTACACAATTGCCCTTATGAGGGCTTAGACTCTGACCCATCTCTGTTCAGTCATTTTCTTGGCTCCTAACACTGGGCCACTGGATTTTATGAAAGCTATAAATCTTGCCCTAGAAAAATGCATAGACACACAAAGCACAGAAGGTTTGTCACATGAGTTTTGGGGACCTTTTGGGAGCACAGTCATGGATTCAAGACTTTTGTAATTGCCTTTTTGACTATGGATACCTGCTGCTGTTGGGCTCTCCTCTCCTGGAAGGCAGAGAACAGGTCTCCCTCAACTGCTCTTCATTTCTCTACCCATTACAATAGAGTTTCTCACCCCAGCTCCTGAAAGCGACTCTGCAGAAGGGCAGAGGTGCACCAAAAGCCACTTCACTGCCAAACCTTATACCTGACCCTGGATCATGTGACAGCTCAGTACTGACTGATGTTATTGTCTGCTCTTCTTTCTCCGGCCCTCTTTCCTTGGCTTTTGCAACAGCATACTTGGATACCTCCTTCTGCATTTCTTTCCTGGCTTCTCCTTGTTCTACCTTTTGCTTGTATTTCTAAGGACTTTATTCATAATTTCCCTTTACTCTTTCCTCTACGTCCTCTTTCCAAGGAATCTCATCTCTGTTCATGATTTCGACCACTACTGCACACTGATGCCATCCATTTTTATGCCCCAGCCTAGACCTTGCTCCTCAATATTTCACATCTCTTTCTCTGTACCTGCCTGTGGGATGTTCTGCTGAGATCTATGGAATATTGCACTCAACATATCAGTTAATGGAAGAACCCTTTTTCACTTCTGATGCTTTCTTTCAAGGGCAATCATATCCATTAGCGTAACACTGTAGCCACTCTTCTCTCCACTTTGGAGAGGAAACACCTTGATTGGTGAGCTGCTCTCAGAGAGCTCATGCTCCTGAGTACTCTTGACCTGCAGCACGCTTGTGGCAAAGGTCTGGCATCTCTCAGAGGAACTGAAGGGCACCCAATCAATCCAGAGTGGGGAAGGTGCATAGAATTCAGAGGCTCCATATTAGAAAGCCCATTTGCATGTAGGTGTACCTATGTTCTATGGAATAGAGGGGGCAATTTGATCTTTTATTTGCTTCGTTCTTTTATTTTATTTACTAATGGTTCAGAACTTCAAGAACTTTTTCTTAGAAAAGGCATATATCTGGCTAGAGTAAGTGGGATAGAGTGGGAATTTCAAATGCTAATATTACCCTAAACTCAATTAATCATGTTCTCATACTTTTTCTCTGCAATTCTCCTTTCCTTCGGTTTCTTTTGTTTTTCTTAATGCCAGATCTGTCCCTGCACCGCCCCAGTGGTCTTAGCTACCTGCAAGAAAAATTTTCTGAAAACACCCTTAACCTATGTTCATCGAAAAACTGGGAGATTTCATTCAGATTGCTCATTCTGTCTCAAGCACAAAGGGACATATGGATTCTTTTTAAAGCTTCTGGAGGGAGGGAAAAACAGACTTCTCAGTCATAACTGTGACCTATGAATAAATGAGTGAAATTTCCCCTAGGTATTGTGAGGCAGTCCAAAGGAGGTAGAAAACATGGCTTGCTGTCATGATGTTCATCACTGAAATAGGAGGATTGAGTAAACAAAAGATACATAAAATCATAAATAATGCCAAAATATTAAGATTTGGAGGAAATCTGTATATAGAAGATCAGGAATGATTTTGAGTTGAAATGGAAGAGCTGGCATGATTAGATGGGGTGGGAAGGCTGACCATGTGTTAGCTCTTACTATCTATTAACTATTATTATTAGCATTCATGGAGCTCATGCTGTTGTTGGAGTAGGTCAGGAGATCAGAATTACTCATGCCTCTTAAGTCCAAATAAATTTCTTTGTACCCCAAGACCTCTTAGTTTGAGCTTTTCACTGCTTCTGGTACTATTTTGGATATCTTGGTTGGCTTACTGTTTATAAATATGGACCTGGTTTCTGTTTTGTTTAATTCATTCTCAGTCTTTATACTATATATCCTGACCTAATTCCAGCAGGTATGAACTCAGCCCATAAACAACAAGAAATATCACATTCTGTATTTTCTTTAAATCAATAGAAATCCATCCCTGAGCCCCTATTCGACAGGACTGTCTGGAAATTCAATGTTGGTCATTACCAAGGCTCTCTTCAGGCTCCCAGTCCTGAATTTTGCAAGGGAATTGGGACTTGGAGCCTAGGCATCGGGGAAGACCATCTGGTCCTTGGCCACCAATCTGTTCCTCCACAGAAACTCTTGGTGTCTTGATCTTCAGCTTAGGAGGCTCTGTTCCTTGAGGATAGTGCTTACAGCAGTGGAATAATGGAGAAGGGTGAGGGATCTCTGGGTTTAAGTCTGTTCTTTCTAGTCATCCCACAGACAGACTCCTTCTATGTTTTGTCACCTTAATGCCTGCCAGACTCACACACTTCTCTCTCTATTCCCTAAAACAGGTTTCTCTGTGATTGGGCTGAGTTGTCTCTCCTCTAATACTTATGTTGAAGTCCTAACCTGCAGTACTTAAAAATGTGACTGTATTTGGAGGTAAGGTCTTTAACAAGGTAACCAAGTTAAAATAAGGTCATTAGGGTGGGCCCTAATCCACTATGACTGGTGTCCTTATAAGAAGAGAATAGGACAGGGGTGCCCAGGTGGCTCAGTAGGTAAGTATCTGCCATTGGCTCAGGTCATGATCCCAGGGTCCTGAGATCTAGCTCTGCATGAGGCTCCCTGCTCAGTGGGAAGCCTGCTTCTTCCTCTCTCACTCCCTCTGCTTGTGTTCCCTCTCTTGCTGTGTCTCTCGGTCAAATAAATAAATACAATCTTTAAAAAATATAATAATAAAAAAAGAGAAGAGAATAAGACACTGAAACACACAGAAGGAAGACCATGTGAAGACAGAGGGAGGAGAAGGCAGCCATCCTAGAAGCCAAGGAGAAGGGCCTCAGAAGAAGCCAACTCTGCCTGCATACACCTTAAATTTGAAGTTGAAGCCTCTAACACTGTGAGAAATTAAAGTTTTGTTACTTATTGCCACCCACCTGTGGTACTTTTTTATAGTAGCCCTAACTGACTAATGTACTTTTTCCCTTAAAGAAATGTTTAGGGGCGCCTGGGTGGCTCAGTTGGTTAAGCCACTGCCTTCAGCTCAGGTCATGATCCTGGAGTCCTGAGATCGAGTCCCACATCGGGGTCCTGGCTCCATGGGGAGTCTGCTTCTTCCTCTGACCTTCCCCCTTCTCATCCTCTCTCTCACTCACTCTCACTCAAATAAATAAATAAAATCTTTTTTTTTTTTTAAAGATTTTATTTATTTACTTGACAGAGAGAGAGAGAGAGATCACAAGTAGGCAGAGAGGCAGGCAGAGAGAGAGGAGGAAGCAGGCTCCCTGCTGAGCAGGGAGCTCGATGTGGCCTCGATCCCAGGACCCCGAGATCATGACCTGAGCCGAAGGCAGAGGCTTTAACCCACTGAGCCACCCAGGGACCCAAAAAAGAAAATTTTTAAAAAGATTTATCTATTTATTTCAGAGAGTGGAAGGAGCAGAGGAGGAGGGAGAGAGAAACTCAAGCAGATTCTTTGCTAAGCAGGGAGCCCAATGTGGTGCTTGATCTCATGACCCTGAGATCATGACCTGACTGGAAACCAAGAGTCAGATGCTTAACTGACTACGCCACCCAGGTGCCCCGCCCCTGAATATTTTTTTTTAATTGGTTTGGGCTTTTTCTAAAGGCAGAAGAGCTATTGGCTTTACGTAGCTTCTACATTTCTGTGGCGAGGAAAGAGTAAGGACATTGCTCCTTGGAGGGCCGGCAGCATAGAGGAAGAGAGGAAGATGTGCTGAGGACCCAGGCACATCAGTGACTGCGTGTGTGACCTGCTTCCCCATCTTCGTGCTTCCATGCCTGCCTGCTTTCCTCTTTGTGATGAAATAGGTTCCCCTGTCTTCTTCTTTTCTTCATCCTGCCTTCATGAGGCATCTGTTTGCCTGGTACAAAGTTCTAGATGTATTATGCTCCTGGAACTGAACCACAGGAGAAGAGCTGGAAGATTTGGGGGCGATGACATGTTAGATGCTAAAATGACTTGTGACTACACTTGTGTCCCAGGAGGCAAGTGGGGTTTTCGACGACTTGTCCTCGATGGGATTCATCAAAGGCTATTCCATAGAGACATCCTTAATACTTATGGAGGCTCTCGCCAAGCTGTTAACCAAGTGAGCCAATTCATTGTCGAGCCCAGTTTCCACATTCATATTAAAAGTCAACTGGAAAAGACAGGATTTCCAAGCAGTTTATAGCTCCCTTTATTACCCTCCCTTTTCTACCACCCTATGACTTTGGTAGCTCTAATACTCTGATTGGAAAAAATTGTTGTCTAAGGGTATTAAATTGTATGACCACAGATAAACTGTGACCAGTTCTTGGCTTTTTGTAAGACTGGGAATATTAAGATGTCATTAAATATTTTATCTCCCTTCCTTCATGCTATGACTTTAATGCTGTGTTCAAAGATCATTACTCAGTTACGCTGGCAAGCCTCCTCTCCTTTGAAGACATTCTCTACGAGAACATGTAATATTCATTATCATTCTCTGCTGCTTGCTTTTCCCCATAATATTCTCTCTCCCATCCCCCACCCCCTACCTCTAAAAAGGATTTCCTGAGGGCAAATTATCTTAGGTGGCCCGTATGAATTACAGAAAGTTATAAATACACACAATTCAGATTTTCCACAATTTCCCATGGAAATTTATAGGGTGTATTTTAGAGAAAAATGTGTTTTTATGGCACTGGGGGTTCTGATTAATATGAAGATTTCTTGACTCTGAGGACTGGTGTGCCGAGATTATATACACATACAACTTTCAAAAAGTGGGGCTTAGGGTGGTTCTGTCTTCATCGGAATGAAGGGGAGGGGTAGGGAACCAGCGGCGGAAAGCAGACAAGAATGCATGTAGTAGACCTATGAGAAAGAAGGAGTAAGAAGGAAAAGTATTTGCAGAGCTGTGAGTCACTGGACGGTGTGTCCAAGTTTCCCTCCCTAACGACTGTTTTTTTTTAGGAATGGGAACCAACCATGTCCTGCTTGGAAAGGGCTAAGGCATTGCCTTGAGAAAGTTTAAGAAGACAAAACAGATGAATTTGGGTGCCCAGGTCTGATAGAGCCTCCTTGGGAGGCGTCTCCGGAGGGATAACCTCAGGACTTGACTCAAGCAGAGCTTTGGAACAGTTTGCTTTCAATCTCACAACTCATCATCTTTCTGTCATTGGTGTGGTCACTAGGTGGCTTGCAGTTGAGCTCTGTGCTTCCCTTCTGTGACCAGACAGGGTCCCCTGCTGTGCACGTCTGTGTTCTGGTCTTATCTCTGGGATTTACCAACTTCTTGTCCTCATTTACCTTTGCCCTGATTCCTTCATCCATTTTTCTTCTTTTGTAATGTGTGTACTTTTGCAAGTTGCCTGAAAATCCTCTGTGGATTGAAGGGAGAGTGATAAGAGGCAAAGAAAGAAAATGCATTATGGAGTTTCTGTTGCCGCAGACAGTTCTGTGTAACAGGATGTTGGCCACGACGAGGGACTACTCTTTCCTACGTATTTTGTGTTTTGTGCTTATTAGACACTTGTAGCTATTTTTGAACACTACAGTTAGGTCTCCCAATCCGAGGTAGGGTCTGACACAATGATAACAGGGTAGAATATTTGCAAATCGTGCCTGCAAAAATAGAAGATGAATGGTTATAATATTTATAGATTAAATAATACATAGTAAAGGAGAAGGCAGGGAAGTGAGAGAAACTATTTTATTTTATTTGACCAGCTACAGATAAAATATTTAAAAATTCATAACATTAAACTGCTACTTAGAATCTTTTTTTTCTTACCAAGACTAAAGTGTCTTTTGGATTGAAGGGATTTAATAATTTATATAAAAAACCCAAAGATTATAACATTTCCCTTTTTTTTACAGGTCAATAAATAGTGCATTTGAAGATGTATTCTGCATCTATCCTTAGACTATCAGATCTGAAATCTGAAATTCCTCAAGTCTGTTCATTCTCCTATTAGGAAGGGACAACTGCTGGGTCCGCTGGTTGCTATCAATGTGATTTTAACTCCTACCAGGACAAAGAGGTGGGTTTTGGCTAGCTGTTGGTGACTTGGCATTTCAGCGTGATTCGGAATTTTAAGGGACATTAGTGTTTCTGTTTTTATTTTTAACATAGAGCAGAGGTAGGGAAGAGCCTTTCACTGCTCTCCCCTGCACCCCAGAGACTTAGCGCCGTCGGCCTACATGCCAGTGCTCTGTCTCAGGGCCTCTCGTGAGGTTTCTGGAGTTAACGAAGTAAATCAAAATCTCTGAGCAAAATGATTTCAGTCTCTGGGGGTAAAGTATGCCATGTGGGACGATGCTCAGATGAGAAACCATAATCACACGTCTCCATGGCAGAAATATTTGCTCAGGGTCTGAGCTAGGGTGGGTATGAAAACCTTAATCCAGAAATGTAAGCAGCTTTGTGTGCGCGGGGTGGAAATTCAGTCCTCCATCCTAAGCAACCTTTTAGGCAGCATATTGGCAATACAAAACATTTGAATAAAGGCAGTGATGGCATTAGTCACAATCCACCCCTGTCCTTGAATCTCTAAGGATGTGCGTGCCTGAAGCGCATGCTAAAATACACTTAATCTAATCACCTCCGGAGATGGAGAGGCGTGTGCTCATATAAATGTCAAGTTGGGACATAATTTAACTGATCTCTGGGGTTTATCGCTATTGCCAGACTCCCTCTTTATTTGATCTGGTGAAGCAAATGAAATGTGTCTCTTTGGTTTTAAACCAGGTAAGATCAGGAGATTAGAATCCGTGCTTTTCTTATTTGGATACACTAATCTCGCGGTCCCTGGTTGGCTTAAGGATGCTGCAAGGTCCACTGTGCGTTCGCGGGGGAACAACCGGGAGGAGCCAAGGTCACATTACCTTCGCCCAGCTGTTACCTGCTAGTTCGTGACTGTCTCCTTGATAATATTACTAGATACATTAAAGGTAGGGAAGCAGGGGTTAGTTAAAAAGCAAAAACAAAAAACTAACATGAGTGCGCATGCGCGCGCGCGCACACACACACACACACACACACACACACACACACACACACAACAAAGACAAAAGCGAACTTAAATATTAGAGGGGATACTCTTCTTGTGCACAGCTGCCCCTTGCCATTTTTCTCAGCCATGTGAGAGCAGAACCTCCAGTTTGCTGCCTTTGAGATGCTCAGATAAGGAGAACTCATCCAGACACAGTGACCTCTGATAAAAAAAAAGAAGAAAGAAAGAAAGAAGAAAGAAGAAAGAAGAAAGAAGAAAGAAGAAAGAAAGAAAGAAAGAAAGAAAGAAAGAAAGAAATAGAGAGAGAGAAAGAAAGAAAGAGAGAGAAAGAAAGAAGATAGCTGTTGACTGTCAAGAAAACCAGAGCTCCATTATGCCTGCCCACTGGGCCTGGAGAATGCACCTTGAAGAACAGTCTGGAACATCATCGTCAACTGGGGTGACTTTGTCCTAGAGTAGACATTTGGCAATGTCTAAAGACATTTTTGGTTGTCCCATGTCGGGGGATGGGTGTCCCTGGCATGTAGAGAGTAGAGACCAGGGCCTCTGCTGAGTAAACATCCTACAATACGAACTTGCATCTCATCTCATGAATTACCTGCTTTCCAATGTCAATAGTGCTGTGGTTCAGAAATTGGTCTAGTGCAACATTTGCATTACTTTTCCTTACCTATAGCATTTGCCGAACTCAATCAATGAATAAGAAGAAAAACAGAGAAACTCATCTCCTCTTTCTAAATAAACGCAAGTTCTGTGATAACTGGGATGTTACTATTCTGGATGGACAGCAGAGACAAATTTTCAGCTGTGCACTCTTTCCATTATATTGCTAAGCAGAAAAGCAAAATCATTATCCTGAAATTGTGGAGCATCCATATCTTTCTCATGGCATCAAAGAAATAAAAAAACACAGCTTAAAGAGGTCCCATTCACAGTATAAAATAGGCATGTCCAAAATTTCAATTTGCGGCAGCCTTAATGCTATGCCTCTTAAAATGCGTTTTCAGGTTTAGTTACAAATGGCTGTTCCAATCATGTCTATATTCCTAAGAACATATTTCAACTTCCTCTATCTGTAGACTCAGAGGGAACATATTTGTGGGATGGGTGGTTGATGCCTGGAAAATGGGTCATTTCATAAAGTGGTCTTGTAAATATTTTTATTCAGTACACCAAGTTTCCGTTGGCAGGTCCCTAAGTTCCGTGCCTCTGCTGAGACGTACACATTTCTTCCATCCCTGCCTCTGTGGAAACTGCTGGCTACAGGAACAATCTCTTGGTAGCATGGCAGACATTAAAATCACTACCAACACCTTCTAGTGATAGAGGGAAAGCAGTTCCTTCCACATGTAACCCCCTCATATAACTCACTTTTTTCTTTTTCGTTAATTCTGATCCTGCATTTTGGCTTTAAGAGAAATTATTTATGTTTAGAAACCACTACCCCATGGCATAAACCATATATAAATGTATGTGACTATTGGAGTTGTTTTTTGATTGGACAGTATTGATGCTTTTTAGCTATTTTTTCCCCCCTTAGGACTCTAGCACCTATGGCTTATTTTAATCATAAAGGCAAGTTGGTGCGATGTCCACCTGGGACTCTCTTAGGTGACAAGCATTCCTTAATACCTTACGTATACCCACACTCGCCTTTAAAGCTGTCCAGTGGGGCTCCAATTCTCAAGACGTCTGGGCAAATGAATGACTCAGAGAGGTACCATAGCATAGTGATTAAAATACTGGTTTTGGAATTGGCTCTAAAACAGTCGTTGTGTGGATATTGAGCAAGTTATTTAATTTCTCTGGGCCTCAAGTCTCTTCATTTATAGAATGGAGATTGCCATACTGCATAGGTGGCCATGAGGATTAATAAGAGTCCAATTAACATAGCTTTGGGGAGCGAGAGACACAGAGATGACCTTCCTTCCTTAAACTGATGTGAAATCTTGGTAAGTGGTGAGAGCGCGCTACCTAGTCTTTCACAATCTGGTCTTTCCTTCCTTAGATCCATTGAGGAATTAGCCGACTTACTCTTGTTCCACTTTTGATCTACACATTCTTTTGGTTGCTCTCTGCCAAAGGGTAGATATCCTCAGCCCTTCAGGTCTTGGAAGTGCTGGTCTTTCTTCACAGCTCATAGCCTGAGCCGTCTCTGGATGAGCTTAAATCGACCCCTGTCTTTTGCCCGGGCTTTTGGCTCCCCAGGTTTTGTCTCTACCTCCTCTGCTCGTACCAGGGCCTTCCCGGGGCCTGATGGTCTCCCTCATCATGGTCAGTTGCTGGGCCTTGTTTCTTTCTTGGAATGGTCAGAAATCTGGTGATCTGGAAAGATCTGGCTGACACCTGTTGCTCCCTTGAGCTCCACTCCGCACTTTGAAGGCCAGTTCTCTCTCCTGTTTCTCTTCTTTTGGGATAACTGGTCTAGGCTGGCCCATGTTTGGACGTAACTGGTAATCTGAAGATCCTTTCCCAATGGGAAGCTTGGCTACCAGCTTTCCCTCATCCTGCCATTCTGGCCTAAGCCTCCTCCTTCTTGGTAATTAGAGAGATGGTGGGAGTTATTCCCGTCATAAAATTTAGAGGAATTCTGCAACATTTGATAAAAATCTACCAGACTATAAGCTTTTTGAATAAGAGCAATGTTTTGTTCATCATTTTATCCTGCGAGCCAACCATGTGGACGGTGTGAAATAGATGTTTGCTTAATGAATGTAGGGAGCTATAGATAAACGAGTTCCTTCCGTGATTTTTGTACTTGTTTGAGATGCTGAATATTCTCTGGGGGAGGCATTGGGTAGGGAGGGCGCATGATGTGGGTAGCAAGAGGGAGGCACAGCGTGGTCAGAACACTAAGGTCTATGTGCTATTTCAGGCAGTTAGAACATACAGGACAGTCGATGGGAAGCCACTGCAGAGATTTTTAGCTGAGGGATGACAACTAGTTATTGAAAGGTCCCGCTGTGTCTAATTCTTTTAAAAGTTGCCTTGAAATCCTCAAAAATACACAGAAATTTAATTTAATTTAATTTAATTTAAATGGACTTCCATTTCAAAAGTTATGTTTCTGTGTTGTGTGTTTTGTGTGTTACATAATTAATTAAATGAAATTTAGTAGCCGAGTCTGGCTGATATTTATAACTAAGGATGCGGAAGACCCCTTTCTTTGGTCCCCAGTGGTACTTTTCTCTTTTCCCTAATACTTGGGCTTTGGGACCTTCAGAGGATTTACTTGTGCATACTGAGGGCTGAAGAGGTTCTCAGATGCCAAATATGCTCTTGGGAAGTTGTGGAATTATGTACTATGTTAGTAGGTGAATGACAGTTTGCTGAGCAAGAAGATTGCATTGTATTTCTAATCATTCATTTCAGCAATCCACGAATCTCACAAATCTTTACTTTAATCTACACTGCAGCCCATCTCATGGAAGATGTAATAAAATCGTTAAATGAATTCACATGCACACTCTTTAATTTATTAGTGGTTGTAATGTTGATATTACCGTATTTCATGTGGGGAGAAGCATATAATAATTGTACTAACAATTTATATACACGTGCCTTTTCACAAATTAACAATTTTATAGTAATGGTCAAGAATTATCTTCTTAATACAAATGTGTGCTTATTGTTCTAGAATTTGATGCTCTTTTGTACTAATTACAGTTCTAGGAAGAAATTGCTTTGGATTTCTCTGTATTTTATTATAATTAGAATCTCAGACATACTACGGTTACCAAGAATATCATGTTTTATTACATTTTTTGGCAAGATTATAGGATGATGAATTATTATGTGAATTGGAAATCATCACTTTTGGCCATTTTTTATAGGCTATGCAAAAGTGCCATCTGATGTAGTTTAAGATTCTTTTAACAACCCAGATCCAGAGGAGAATAGTATAAGATTACCTGGACTATATTTTAAAATATTTTGCTTTATTTTCTCACCCTGTATTAATGTGATCGACAGATTTCGTAGTAAAGTAGTAGTAAAACCTTCTAAACAATAAAGACATTTTTCTATGTGACTGGCTCCTAAAATGTTATTAAAGAAAATTATCTATCTATATATTTTAAAAGATTTTATTAATTTATTTGATAGTGAAAGAGCATGAGAGGAGAGAAGGTCAGAGGGAGAAGCAGACTTCCCGCAGAGCCAAGAGCCCGATGTGGGGCTCGATCCTGGGACTCTGGGATCATGACCTGAGCAGAAGGCAGTCGCCCAACCAACTGAGGCACCCAGGTGCCCAAAGAAAATTATCTATATTGAGTGCTAATTTCTTGTCACAAATATTTTATTTAAAATGAGATAAATAATCTAAGCAGTTTATGCAAAGCCATCTAGAGAATGTCTGCCCAAGGGGCTCTTCAGATTGGCCTCTGATAATTCTGGCTCTCAGGACCCAAGAGAATAAAGCGGGAGCTGTCTGATCCTTGACTTTGGGGGCTGCTGGCTGCCACAGATTCCTGTTCTATTCTCCCGGACCACTACTTAGTGGTGGGGCAGCCGCTGACTATCTTGGTTAGCAAATCAGATAACTAAACATGTAGATTTTCAGTGTAAACCACACAAACGTGGGACTTACAAACACTGCTCACTATTCTGACCTTTTAATCTCAGACCAATAAGATCATTTTGTATCTTTCTTTCTCCTGCTGGTCTTCACATACAACCACAGAGCAATGTGCAGATCACAACTGGCCTGAGCGGACCCACCTAATCCCTATGTGGCAGATCTTTTAGGACACAATGCCTCATTCATTCATTCATTCATTCATGGAGTAAAATACTATGGGAGCATCTGCTCTAGGCCAGATATTGTGCTAAGTGCTGGAGATATGACAGCAAATAAGCCAAAGGCCTTACCCTCAATGCAGTTCTCTGCCTGAGACCATTAATATGGCCTCATTCTTTCAGCTCTCTTGTCTTTGTTCTGTGTTTGACTTATGGAATACCTTCTCTTCTTTTTTCCTCCAGTGTGCATTTATGGCTGTCCTCACACACTGTGCTTCCCGTGGCAACTCATTGCTGACTCCAATTTGGCAGGTAGTTTATTACCTGCTCCATTTTATAGATGAGGTTGTAGAGAGCTCTTTTTTTTCTCTACGTTTGAGCAAAGCCTGAAAGCTGTAAGCCAGGACAGGATGGAAGTCTGCATTTGCAGACACAAAATTCAGGCCTTTCTTGAAGTTCTGAAGAGCCTCAAATTGAATTGCTCAAAAAATAATTTTCCTGCTTTAATTATTTCTAAGTTGGGGGCAAATTGCAAACCTCATTGCGGTATCATGAATTGACCACTGGATGTCACTGTTGCTCCATGGACAGTGGACACTGTGGCTAGCCGCTGGGCTCGAGGATTTGGGAGGTTGTGTAGGTCTGTCTCTGCATTTTGAATACTCTTGCTTTGTCGAATTTGCATTACAGTCACCTTAAAGCTGATTTGAGACAAGGCTGGATTATAAATAAGCAAGTCAACAAAGAAATAAACATCTTATCCAGGAGTAACTGTTGTTAGTGATGCGATTTGGGTGACAGAGTTGATTGGCACTTGCAAATCATCTGCAGGATAACCCGGTGGAAAGCCACCATTTCTCCCTTTGTCTGAACGCCTGGATTGTTGAGAGTCTGTGCCACACTCAGACTGGGCGCTCTACTCATGCAAATGAAGAGTCATGTCTTAGGGGTCACCTCTTCCGACATTCCGACATTCTGCCTAATGCAGGATCCCCTCTAGGACCTGGGCAAATGGCCTCCCACCTCTGAGCACGCCCCTAGAGATCTTGCTCACAGATTCACCAGGCAGCTCCATCTACCACCGGAGAGCTAGAATCGAGCTGGAAGGGATAGAAAGATCTTTCTTCCACTCATAGTTTTGCCGTTCTTTCACCTATGCCCTACGATGTTACAGACTTGTTAGCGGAGACTGCTGTGCACGAAGTTTGGAACAGGGGCTTGGCCCAGCCTACAGACTGTGGGGAAGATCAACACTAGAAGTTTCTGCTCCTGGAGCAGGTTAAGTGAGGCGGGGGGAGGGAGACTGTGGACCGTTTGGCTTCCCTCGGATCATACATGTAGTAGACGCTCATTGCGGCTGCTGGCGGAAACTATGCTCTTTATGGAGATGTCCCTGCCAAGCGTGGGAGGAGCCAGGTGAGCTCAACAGTGGTTACATTTAATTAATATACTTCTCTTTCCCTAGAGCTCTGAAAAGGTGAAATCCATAATTGAATCCTGCTTTTGTACTGGCTCCTGGTCCAGAGCCGCAGGACACCACCACGTGGGGATTCTGCCTTTAAAAGTCGGAGAAGACATCACCTGTTTCTAGCCCCTCACCCACAGCCATCTTTTAGCGGGGACCTCCGCAGCTCACTAAGGGTGGGCGGGAGCATCTCCCCTCCCACTTCTCCCAGATAGAAACTCAAGCTCAGAGCCACAGAGGCACAGAAGATGGAAAGGATGAAGAACTCCCTGAATTTTTACAAGCCCCCAGGTCCTCAGAGACAAGATGCTTTTTATCCATTACTAATGGGCACTCAGCTTTTTCTTTGGCTCATTTCCAGTTCAGAATTTTAGTGAAATGCCTAAAATCACACGGAAGCATTGGAATCCAATGGATATAGACTTAACTCTTGGCTGGTCTCTTTCTAGCTATGTAACCTCAGGCACATTCCATAATTTGCTTAAACTTTGGTTTTCTCTTTTGAGAATGAAGACAATGATGCATGTAGTATCAATCCTCCAGGCTTGCACTAAGGATGCCATGAGAACACATGTCAGGGTGCATGGCCAGGTGCCTGGATGTGACACAAGCCCCCGCAAAGCTAGCCGCTAGTAGGAAGTTGGACAAGAGAACTCAAGAAAGGACAAAGAGAACTTAAGGTTGACATTGTGACTCTAAACCTCAGAGAAGCCCCAAAGAACGAGTAATCAGATCATTGGTGTTTGCTCATGTCATAAACATTCCGGAAAGCCTTGTATTTGTCAAGCAGGATACATGAAGGAGGTTCCAGTCCCTGTGTTCAAAGAGCTGACTCAGAGAGTGGTGAAGATGTAGCAAGGGATAATTATAATGCACGCGTTGGATGAGTAGCAGATCAATGTCGAGAGGTGAGAAAATGCCAAGTGTGGAGACTCAGATTTCCGTGGATGTGAATTTAATTAATAGATGCATCTAATTAATTTTTTTTCTTGACTGGATTCTGCTACTGCAAAATCCAGGAATTTGGACTGTTGGTCAAGGCGGACGTCCTATGTAGTCTACGGTGCCGTTGCACGATGTGGAGCCGTGACGTAAGCAACATGCCTCAAAGTTACTTGGAAAAAAAAATTGAGACATTTATGTCTCTTCACCATATAAATGTTTATGTTCAGAGCAATAAAATTAAAATCGCCAGAAAGACACAACAAGCACATTCATATTTCCAGTTGACAGTAACTTTCCCATCTGAATATACTTCCTGTCATCCTTGCTGGGCTTCTACATAAATTACCTCAATGTTTAAGCCAGTTTAAGCTTTATATGTGTACATACTGCATACATTTAAAAAATATGCAGAATCAATTTCACTTTACTCAACTAATTATTGTGGTGGTGTGATTTAAATTGCCCACAGGTAATGTTGCCCCTCAGGCTACATCCCTCTCGACAAATGTTGAATGTAGAGATATCATTTTTATCTTGCCCATCTAAAATGTTAATTGGAGCCAAGACTTCAGACTTTATTTACCAGCAGCATGTTTTTGTGACCATTCATTTAACCAGCAGTATTGAGCACCTGCAATGTACAAAATACATCAAACATGAAATTGGAAGTGGGGTCTCTTTCTTTCACTTAGCAAAAGCCAACATCACATCGTTTCAGTTAACCTGTTGGCTTAACACAACGCCGCTGTCCTTTGTAAGAGGCAAGGACGTGAAGTGTGTGCTTCTCAGAACAACAAGCATCAATGCAATCCTGGCAAAAAAACCACTACATTGACTCAGGTTCATGCCGGCGGTAGGGGGTTCTATCCAAAAAAAATAATAGCGGGAAAAAATCTCAGAACTTTCATCAAGTTTATGCAATGAAGAAGAAATATTATTATGTATCGCTCACAGGACTTTTTATTTGTATGTATTTATTTTTGACAAATAAAAATGGTTTCTTTTTAAGATATACAATGTGATATTTTGATGTATGTATGCACTGTGCAATGATCCCACGATCCACTAATTAGCATACCCATCCACTCCCGTAATCCCCATTTGGGTATTTGTGCTGAGAACCCTTGAGATCTACTCTTAGCAAATTTCAAGTATAAGATACAGTATTATTAGCTATAGTCACCATGTTGTGCATGAGGTCTCCAGAACTTATTCATCTGATAACTGAAAATTTGTACCCTCTGATCAGTATGTTTCCTTTGTGCCATCCCTGCGTCTCTGGCCACTACTGTTCTACTCTGTTGCTGTAAGTTTGGCTTTTTAAAAAAATCCACATACAAGTGAGATCCTTTGATATTTGTCTTTTTGTGTCTGGCTTCTTTCTTTCTTTTTTTAAAAATTTATTTGACAGAGAGAGAGAGATGACAAGTAGGCAGAGAAAGCGAAGGAAGCAGGCTCCCTGTTGAGCAGAGAGCCACGCAGACCTCGATCCCAGGACCCTGAGATCATGACCTGAGCTGAAGGCAGAGGCTTTAACCTGCTTAGCCACCCAGGCGCCCTGGCTTATTTCACTTAGCATAATGTCCTTCCGTTTCATTCATGTTGTTGCAAATTGCATGATTTCCTTCTTTTTAAAGGCTGGATAACATTCTATTGTTTATACTACATTTCTTCTTCCATTCATCTGTTGACAAACTCTTAGATTCTTTCCATATTCTGGCTACTGTGAATAGTGTTGCAATGAACATGGCAGTGTAGATATCTCTTCAAGATAGTAATTTTATTTCTTTTAGATATGTACCCAGAAGTGGGATTGCTGGATCAAATAGTAATTCTGTTTCCAATTTATTGAGGAATCTTCATATGATCCACCTGAAGAAGGCCCCATGTGCACTGGGGAAGAATGTGTATTCTGCTGCTGTTGGATGGAATGTTGTTAATATGTGCATTTGGTCCATTTGGTCTAAAGCGTTGTTCAGGTTCAACATATCGTTATTGATTCTCTGTTTGGTTGATCTACCTATTGTTGAAAGTGGGCTATTGAAATTCCTCAGTATTATTGATGCTATTATTATTGCTATTTCTCACTTCAGAGCCATTAATATTTACCTTAAATAGTTAGATGCTCCAATGTTTGGTGCATATGTATTTACTATTGTTATTTCCCCTTGAATTTCTTCTCTTATTCTTGTATAATAATCTTCTCAGTATCTTGTAATGACTTTTGACTGAAAGTCTGTTTTGTAGGATATAAGCATCGTGCCTCTTACTCCCTTTTGGTCTCTATTTGCATGGAATATCCTTTTCCGTCCCTTTACTTTTAGCCTGTGTGTGTGTGTGTGTGTGTGTGTGTGTGTGTGTGTGTGTTTAAGATTTTATTTATTTATTTGACAGAGGGAGCTAGAGAGAGAGAACAAGCAGGGGGAGCAGCAGGCAGAGGGAGGGGGAGAAGCAGGCTCCCATTGAGCAAAAAACCCGGTGTGGGGTTTGATTCCAGGACCCTGGGATCATGACTTGAGCTGAAGGCAGACGCTTCTAGGACTGAGCCATCCAGGTGCCCCGCTATGTGTGTTCTTGAAGCTGAAGTGAATCTCTTATAGGAAACATATAGTTGGGTCTTTTTGTTTTCTTTTCTGGTTTTGTTTTTGTTTTTTAATCCATGAAGCTTCTCTATGTAGTCTGGTTGGAGAATGTAGTCCATATATATGTGTGTGTGTGTGTGTGTGTGTGTGTATATATATATATATATATATTTTTTTTTTAAAGATTGTTTATTTTTTTATTTGTCAGTGAGAGAGCAGAAGCATGGAGACCAGCAGGCAGATCAGGCACAGCAGGTAGAGGGAGAAGCAGGCTCCCTGCTGAGCAAGGAGCTAGACCCTGGGATCATGACCTGAGCCGAATGAAGGCAGACACTTAACCGACTGAGCCACCCATGTGTCCCTAGTCCATTTATATTTAAAGTAATTATTGGTCAGTTCACTGGACTTTTTGAAGAGAGTTTCATGTAGTAAAAAACCTTCCTGTGAGCAACTAGATGTATCTGATATATGAAGGAGGGCAAAAGCTGAATTTGGATATAGTCACTATAGAGAGAGAGTTGAACTTCTCCACATAACAAAGAAATTAAGAATGGTGGTTTCTAAAACAAATCTGGGATGGAAGAGCCATGGAATGACAGAAGGAAGGGGGAAGTGGGAGAGGAAACAGGAAAATGGTGTTGTGCTTTGTAACCCTGTGCTCTGAGAGGACAAAGGAAAATTCTGCATGAGGGGAAATCAAAGATTTATGAAAAGAAGCATGTTCAAGGCTTGATATAGTGTAAGGACTCCTTCAGCTCTCAACCTTAATAACAGTTTCTTGCAAAGGTTGTTTTTTGGTTGTTTGTTTTTTTAAATGAAGGCAGACTTTTAGCCCTAGAATAACATTACCACAGGGCTAGGGTAACACAAATAAGACCTGGGGAGAACTGTACAGTGAGCTGTTTAAAGAGAAATTCTGGATGACATGTGTTTAATAGTTTTACTGAATATGTTAGGTTGGCTTTGGGCATCTGTAATCCACAGAATGTAGGTCTGAATCACTCTAACCCAGAGCTTAGGGACAATACATATTCACCTGTCTAATATTTGGACCACCCCAAAATGACAAAGTAACTCTTTTTTGATGACTGACCCATTTAGCCACACCAGAGACAGCAACGATTTATCACAAGAGTACAGAGAAATGACATGTTGGCTCAAGAATGACTGATCAAACACTCCTGTTTGTTAAATGGTTTCTACTATGGTAGCTTGGAAAAATAGAAGTCATTGAGTAAAAATTTACAAAATGGGAGAGAATCAATTTTATGCTAAAGTATCCATCATAACATATTTTTCCTTTTATTTTTTAAATAACTTTTTTCTTTATTATGAATCTTATAAAAACAAACCTTTAAAATATTAATATAATTATATTAATTTTAAAAGTCTTACTAAACTTTTATCTATAAAATATCTCCTTAAGGGCCATATTTATGTTAAGGTTAAAGGTAGGAAATGAAGCAAGACTTTATTATTAAAAAAAAAAACCTTCAAAGCACCTAAGTTGTTTTTCTTAATTGAAAATGGTGTGTGGTATAGTCTGATAACACCAAGATACCTAATGAGGAGGACCGGATTCCCTACGAGGATTAGCTAAGGCCACCACACTGGAGATTTTAAAGTTCATTTGTGAAAGGATAGAACATTTTGAATAGAAAAAGATTCATATCAATGTTAGTAATAATGTCTAACAAGTGAAGGGTAGCAGGAAATGTCACCCCAAAATATACTTCTCCAAAATATGCCACTTTGACATACAGAGTATTTTGAGCTCCGGGAACTGCAAAGTACATTGAAGAAAAGCCACTCTGCCTTCTTCTTTGCTGAAAAGCAAGGTATAAATTTATAAAGGTGTCCTTCCTCCCTCTCTACCAGGAAGGACAGAAGTCAATTGCTAGACACAACTCTAGATCTTCATCAGGCTGGACATGGCACCAGAGAAATCTATGTAACAGACTTTACTAAGGGGCCTTATCTATTATTAGTATTTGTCTTCTTATGCTTTGCTCTTCCTGGAAGCCCAAGATTCTTTTCCTTTGTCTTATTGGTTCTCTACAAAATTATTATTCTTTGTTAAGATCCTACGTAAGTTCAAGTTTTAATTACTCCTTTGAGTTGCTCATCTCTTAACCCTCCTGTGTCTACATGAGACACTCATGTTGATAACTTTAGGCTTGTTTTCCTCTTGTTAAACTGTCTTTGGTCAGTCTAATCTGTAGAGCTCCAGCTGATGAACATAAGATGGGTCAAGGAAAAGGATTTTTTCCCTTTCTTATATAAGCACATTGTTTAGGTTCTGTTCCATATGAAAGGAAGTATATGCGATAAAAGTAACACATTTTCTCTAAGAGTCTCGAAAGAGAAGTTGAAATGTTTGACTAATATTTTAAGAAATTTACATTCAGCTCTTCTTATGTCCCATATATTGTTTAGAATTTTAAAAATTTTTCTTATAAAATTAGTAAGACACACACACTATTAAAATCAAAACATCTGGAATGACTAATTTTCAGAAGCACCTATTCTCATTTTCCACCTCCTGTGATAACAAAAAGAAAGCCCGTTACCAGTCTTGCGGAAATAGGTGGTCTGTGTTGTCCATCATGGCTCACGGTAGGTGGTGACCAGAGGGCAGAGTGGGAATGCCATCTCCCCAGTGATCTTCCTCATAGGGCTACAACTGTCCTCCTAATTTTAGAGGCCTCATATTGTGAAGAAGGTACTTTGGGCCCTCTTTCTCTCTCTGGGCTTGGGAAAGGGGTTGCAGAATTTAAGAAAGTTTGAGAAGTTCTACAAGGGCACAGTAGGGGGGATTTTTGCTCAGTTGTTCATGATTTCTTTTTCCTTCTTCTTTTAAAAAAATTCCACATCTAGAATGAATGTCACAGTAGTTATTTTTGTATTATGCTTAAACATTATTGTATTCTGGATTCACATTTAACACAGAATCATTGTAGCAGATTTGAAAATGTCTTTAAACTTGCCTCGCATTGTTTGAATAACAGCTTGAGTATGAAGACACTCACGCCATTAATTTGGACATAACCTTGGGAATTTACCAAAGTGCAGCACTTTAAAAAAAGTTAAAGATATACACAAGAAAATCTATATAAAACTTTAACAACCATCTGAACGACTCATCACAGTTTATTAAATGCTTTCTGATATATTATTTATTGTGGCAAGTTTGAATATACATGGTTCTTTCTTTGGATAGGGGCACCTCCTAAAGCAGGCAGTGAACGAGTTCAAGAAAGAGGAATTTTCATGACTATTACCAAATAGAACTTTCTAAGTGTAAAATGTAAATTATATGTCTATAAATGTGTATATGTGCATATGATTTCTAACTTACCTATTTTTAAGTAGGCTCCACACCCAGCATAGAACCCAGTGTGGGGCTTGAACTTAGAACCCTGAGATGGGGACCTGAGCTGAGTCAGGAACTGAAACACCCAGGTACCCCCATATTTGGATTTTGAAAGAGACATGAAGAGAAGAAATTTTCTTCATTTTAAATTCTGCTTTAAGTTATATATCTCACCAGTGGTGCTGTTTTGGAACCTGGGCTCAGGAGACATCCTAGGAGATTTCGGGGGACCTCAGCAAGCACCATCACCTAGTGGTACCTGCCTATTTGCTTATGTGTAAAGATGAAATTTTCTTACCTGGTGGAAAATGAGTGAATTCTTGATGTTGCTTGAAGCAAGCGGACATAGTCTGATATACTGGGACTATTGTACCGGTAGGTCATGTTATTTTTCATTTGCTAAGACTAAAGTGATTTTGGTTACAGTATTTTTAGGCCAAGATTTTAATTAGCCATACCATGAGTTTATATTTTCTTTTGAGGACTTAATAATTAATTGTGCAACTGAATTTCTTGAAAATTACATTAACAGGATGTTTTCGTGTTCTGCTATAGATTAAAGATTAAGTAGTGCAGAGGAGTCTCCTTTTTTTCTTCCCTCTCCTTCTTAACACACATGTTGGGTTGGGAGATGCTAGGATTAATATGACTCATTACCTCATTTCCTGCCAGGCCTTCCTGCCTATTGCTTTCAGTTTTCATAACTTTTTTTTGATGCTTGGAAGTTGCTGCATATTTTCAGGCTGTTTTTAACCTCAGGATTTGAGCCAGTACCTAGAGTCCAATTGTTTTAGGTATTGCTCTGATTAACACCTTCCTCCCAGGGCTTTTCAGCCTGAAAAAGCTGTGGCAGTTTGAAAATCAGGGTCCTGATGTTAACTAGCCTTAGGAGAGACGAAATGATGTTCCCAGGCAACATAATCTCCAGAAAATACCAAAGTGCGAGAAACAAACATGTAAATCCATTGGAGGGCTTCAGTGAGTTAATGAGGGGTTAAATGGGCAAAGATTTAAACGGGATGGCAGGGGGTGTTTGTCTGGGGAAAGGACTACACCATTTTTCAGGTTGGCAGTTAAGGAGTTAAGCCTTTAGGAGTGCAAAGAACTACAGTTCAAGCCCTTGAGAGCCCCACCAGCAGTTTTGACCTTTATCTCCAGGGTCCAAATCCAGACAAGGGTCTTAATTAGCTGCAGAGAAATCTAGAGCTTTGGCAATGTACCAGCACACATTAGAAACAAAAAACAAAAAAGAAAGAACAACCAGTAAATAAAAGAGCCCCCCCCCTTTTTTTTTAATCTCCAAAGTTAAACAGGAGCAATATTTATTCTGGTGTTCCTGTTTCCCAATTTCTCAAAATATATATACATTTTTTGGGTCCAATTCTCTTCCATGACCTTCATCTTATTCCTGCTTGTTTTTCTTATCCGTCTGTAGTCCCTCTAGTCCTATAGATGCCTTTTTTTTTTTGCATTTTCTATATGTTTATTATAAAAGGAATGCAGGCTTATTGTATAAACAATTTCCAACAATGCAAAATGCATAAAGTTATAAAGAGCCTCCCATACATCCAGGATTTTTTCTATGCATTTTATATAGATGTGTGGGTTTATGTGAGTTCAGTCACATACATACACATGGGGAAAATCGTTTTTTAACAAAGAAAGGATTATATGTACAATTTTGCAACAGTTTCTATTTATTCATATATCTTTTAAATCTTTATACTGGATTTATGTAGGTCATGGGTTTTTCTATATGGATTTTTTTATTTACAAAATTCCAGCATGATTTTTAAATCCCTGATCAGAATATTTTAAACTGTATGTCCAATCAGATGCACACAGGTGCTGTGATTATAAAACACGATTTTATTTCTAGATATAGTTTGCATATTATATTGGCTTATTTCTTTGTGCATTATTTTGGACATATAATCGATGTTTCTCCCTTCTCTTACCATTGTTATGAATGTAATCTTTCCTTCGTTCAAATAATTGTTTTCCCCCTCTTTGAGTCTTATTTGTGATTAGCTTTATTTTTTATCTTTCTCATTCTGTTTCTCTCCCTCCCCTGGTTTGGAAGTTGTCTACACTATTGCCATTTTTTTAGCATTTACAGTGGAAATTTTAACATGCATATATAAATTAACATAGTCTACATTTATTATCTTTGCTGTCTTGTTAGACACTCAAAACCTAAGATGACTAAGGGTGCTTATCCTCTTCTGACTTAAGTACTATTACTGTTTGATACTTTTGGCTCTATCTTGATTGCTTTTTAAGCCACAAATTAGACATTTTATTGTTTTATGCAGTTAAAGATTTTCTTTCTGTTACCATTCTTTCTTGCCTTCTTGCATTCCAGACCCTACTCTGGTATACTTTTCTTTCTTCCTGAAATATATGCAATAGAATTGCATTTGTGAGATTCAGTTGGTATTAAATGCCTTAGTTATGTTTTTCTTTTCGAAAATGTATTTATTTGCTTTTATTTAAAGTGTGTTTTATTTTTTTTTATATTTTATTTTACTTTTTCAATGTTCCAAGATTCATTGTTTATGCACCACACCCAGTGCTCCATGCAGTTTGTGCCCTCCTTAATACCCACCACTAGGCTCACCCATCCCCTCACCCCCCTACCTTTCAAAACCCTCAGTTTGTTTCTCAGAATCCACAGTCTGTCATGCTTCATCCCCCTCCCTGATTTACCCCAATTCACTTTTCCCTTCCTTCTCCTAATGTCCTCCATATTATCCTAATGCTCCTCAAGTAAGTGAAACCATATGAGAACTAACTTTCTCTGCTTGGCTTATTTCACTCTATATAATCTCCTCTGGTCCCATCCATGTTGATACAAAAGTTGGGTATTCATCCTTTCTGATGGAGGCGTAATATTCCATTGTATATTTGCTTTTATTCTTGATAGTCCTTTGATTGAAAGTTATTAGCTCTCAATTTGTTGAAATACTCCATTGTCTTCTGACTTTCAAGGTTGCCTGCCATGACTTTCATTGTAGATAAACTCTCTTTTCTCTCTGATTGCTTTCAAGATCTTTGTTTTCAGTATCCTTCTCTATGATGTGATTAGTGAATTCTTTAAGTTTTGTTTTAATTCCAATCATTAACATACACTGTTATATTAGTTTCAGGTGCACAATACAGTGATTCAAAAATTCCATACATCACCGGCGCTCATCATGACAAAGGCACTTCTTAATCACTGATTGCTCCTGTCTCGCCACTCCCCTCCCTCTGGTAACCATCAGTGTGCTCTCTAGAGTTAAGAGCCTGTTTCTTGGTTTGTCTCTTTCTCTCTCTTTATCTCCTTGTTTGTTTTATCTCTTAAATTTCACATATAAATGAAATCATATGGTATTTGTCTTTCTCTGACTTATTTTGCTTGACATTATATTCTCCAGCCCCACCCATTGTTGCAAATGGCAAGATTTCATTCTTTTTTTGAGGCTGAATATATTCTATTATATATATATATGTACACACATTCCACTTCTCTATCCGTTCATCAATTTATGGACACTTGGGCTGCTTCCCTATCTTGGCTATCATAAATAATATTGCTGTAAACATCAGGGTGCATATATCCCTTTGAATTAGTGTTCTTGTATTCTTTGGGTAAAGACCCAGTAGTGCAATTGCTACATCATAAGGTAGTTCTATTTTTAACTTTTTGAGGAATCTCCATACGGTTTTCCACAGTGAGCGCACCAGTCTGCGTTCCTACCAACGTGCAAGAGTGTTCCTCTTCCTCCACATCCTTGCCAACATTTATTTCTTCTGTTTTTATTTTAGCCATTCTGTCAAGTGTGATGTAATATTTTATTGTAGTTTTGATTCGCATTTCCCTGATGGTGAGTGATGTTGAGTATTTTTTCTTCTGTCTCTTGGCCATCTGGATTTCTTTGGAGAGATATCTCTTCCTGTCTTCTGTCCATTTTTGAATTGGATTATTTTTATTATTATTATTATTTGTATCGATTTGAGTCTTAAAAGTTCTTTGTCTGTTTTAGATACTAGGTCTTTGTCTGAGATGTCATTGGCAAAAATTTTCTCCCATTCCATAGATCGCCTGTTAGTTTGTTAATTATTTCCTTTATTGCGCAGAAGCTTTTTATTTTGACGGAGTCCCAATAGTTTATTTTTGCTTTTATTTCCTTTGCTTCAGGGGATCTATCTAGAAGAAAGTTGCTACACCGATGTCAGAGACGTTACTGCCTGTGCTCTTTGCTAGGATTCTTATTATCTCGTCTCACATTTAGGTCCTTAATCCATTTTTAAAAAAGATTTTATTTATTTATTTGTCAGACAGAGAGAGAGAAAAAGAGAGAGAGAGTACACAAGTGTGGGGAGCAGCAGGCAGAGAGAGAAGCAGGCTTCCCTCTGAGCAAGGAGCCTGATGCAGGACTCAATCCCAGGACCCTGATATCATGACCTGAGCAGATGCTTAACAGACTGAGCTACCCAGGAGTCCCCCTTAATCCATTTTTAATTTATTTTTGTGTTTGGTGTAAGACAATTGTCCAGTTTCATTCTTTTACATGCGACTATCCAGTTTTCCCAGCACCACTTATTAAAGACACTGTCTTTTTCTCATTGGATATTCCTCCCTGCTTTGTCAAGGATTAATTGAGCATAGAGTTGTGTGTCTATTTCTGGGTTTTCTGTTCTGTCCCATTGATCTACGTGTCTATTATGTTGATGACTACAGCTTTGTAATATATTTTCGAGTCCAGAATTGTGGTACCTCCATCTTTGTTTTTCCTTTTCAAGGTTGCTTTGACTATTTGGAGTCTTTTGTGCTTTCACACAAAATTTAGGATTGTTTGTTCTAGCTCTGTGAAAAACGTGAGTGATATTTTGATAGGGATTGCATTGAATGCATAGATTGCTTTGGGTAGCATGGTCATTTGAACGGTATTTATTCTTCGAATCTATAAGCATGGAATGTCTTTCCATTTTTTTGTTGTCATCTTTAATTTCTTTTATCAGTGTTTTATAGTTTTCAGAGTACAGATCTTTCATCTCTTTGGTTAGGTTTATTCCTAGGTATCTTATTATTTTTGGTGCTGTTGCAAATGGGATTGTTTTCTTAATTTCTCTTCCTGCTGCTTCATTACTGGTGTATAGAAATAGTGATTAGGGCGCCTGGGTGGCTCAGAGGGTTAAACCTCTGCCTTCGGCTCAGGTCACGATCTCAGGGTCGGGGATCGAGTCCCACATTGGGCTCTCTGCTCGGCAGGGAGCCTGCTTCCTCCTCTCTCTCTGCCTACCTGTGTTCTCTCTCTGTGTCAAATAAATAAATAAAAATCTTAAAAAAAAAAGAAATAGTGATTAGTGAATTTTATTTGCATTTATTTTTCTTGAGATTCACTGGGCTTCTGAAATCTGAAGGGTGATAGATTTTTTCCCAGTTCTGATATTTGCTTCTTCCTTATTTTCTCTAATTTATTTCTCTGAAACTCTGATTGGATTTTAGATCTCATTCTATACTCCATGTCCTCTGACCCCTCTCATATTTTCTTTGTTATTGCTTCTCTCTGTGCCACATTCTTGGAAATTTATTCATCTTGCTCTGCAAGTTTCTATATATTTTCCTCATTGGTTCTACCCATCTATTGACCTTTTTTTCTTTCCCCATTTCAATTTTACATTTTAGAAGCTCTAGTTCTTTCCCAAGCTTATTCAGGATCTTTAATACTATCTTAATCCTCGGGTGCCTGGGTGGCTCAGTTGGTTGAGCGACTACCTTCGGCTCAGGTCATGATCCCAGAGACCCGGGATCGAGTCCCACATCAGGCTCCCTGCTTGGTGGGAGGCCTGCTTCTCCCTCTCTCACTCCCCCTGCTTGTGTTCCCCCTCTGGCTGTGTTTCTCTCTGTCAAATAAATGAAATCTTTAAAAAAATACTATCTTAATCCTCATAATAATTTTGAAAACATTATGAATATTCCTCTAAACATGTAAACATGTTTCTAGTTTCTAGTCACTAAATTACTATTTCAAAATCTTCAGGTTTGTGGTTCCAATATCGATGCTTTGCCATTTCTGCTGATTCCTGCTTGTGGTATTGGTTTTCTCATTTCTCCATTGATGGGGAACTCATGTTGTGTGTAATTTTATTTGTTCTTTAAAGTCTCAACTGTGTTTTGCCAGACTGGATTCCTCAACCAAGACCACTTCAAATCAAATTTCTGGCTTAAGTTTTCTTGGGCTCCAGCAGTAATGAATTCTGGCTCCGAACATGCATGAAAATGGGCTTATGGTTAGTAATTACTAGGAGAGAATCTTCTTTTTTATGTTTTAACTAGAGACAAGGCTGAGACCTGCAAGTATCCCTAAAATGTCCCTCTCAGAAACCTGTTAAAAAAATACATGGTGTCACTTTTGGGGAGTCTCAACTTTTTTTTTTTTTTTTAAGATTTATTTATCCACTTTAGAGAGACAGAGAGAAAGAGAGAGTGGGAGCAGGCAGAGAGACAGAGGGCAAGGAAGAGAATCCTCAAGCTGACTGCCCACTGAGGGCAGAGCTGGACATGGGTCTCAGTCCCAGGACCCTGAGATCATAACATGAGCTGAAACAAGAGCTGGACGCTTGACCAGCTGAGCCACCCAGGCACTTGGGGGAGTCTCAACTTCAAGGTACATCTCCTGCTTTCCTTGGCCCCAGGTGTTTTTTTTCCTTTCTTGCCACCTATAAGTGGGTAAGACTTGAGAGCTAAGCGTTCAGGAATGTGCATACATCCTCTAGGCAAATGGTGGTCTCAAACTTGATTATCTTCTGAGTCTGAGATTTCTCTTTTAAAATTAATTTTCGACTTTTATTGGGATCTAATTGATACATAGCACTGCATAAGTTTAAACTGTACAATATAATGATTTGACTTACATATATTGTGTAATAATTCCACAAGAATACCCACATAAACATTTTTGAATGAATAAAGATTGAATAAATACAGGTTTCCTTGGTTTCTGTCAAAGTGGCCTCAAGTACTCTCTGTAATTATAAAGAATGCTTAATTTTTTTCAAATTTACTTATACATTCAATGCATTCTTTTTTTAAGGAAATTTGCAAAATTTAATTCAATTAATTAACATATAACATATTATTCGTTTCAGAGGTAGTGTTCAGTGACTCATCAGTCTTATATAATACCTAGTACTCATTACCTCACATGCTCTCCTTAATGTCATTGCTCAGTTACCCCACCCCCTACCTCCTCCTCTCCAGCAACCCTCAGTTTGTTTCCTAGGTTAAGAGTCTCTTATGGTTTGTCTCCCTCTCTGATTCTGTCTTGTTTTATTTTTCTCTCCCTTCTATGATCTTCTGTTTTGTTTCTTAAATTCCACATAGGAGTGAAATCATATGATAATTGTCTTTCTCTGATTGAATCTGAGATTTCTCATTGTCTTTGGCTTTAATGACTTTCCCTTCTTATCCATACATTTAAAAAATGTTCTTTGCTACATCAAAATTAAAAACTTCTGTGCATCAAACGACACTATCAACAAAATGAAAAGGCAATGCACAGAATGGGAGTGGTATTTTCAAATCTTACATCTGGTAGTTTATAAAGAATATATAATATATATTATAAATATATATGTGCATATATATATGCATGTCTACAATATATTTAAAAATATATAAAGAACTTGTACAATTCAACAAGAAAACAACCTGACTAAAAATGGGCAAAGAACTTAAATATTCCCTCAAGAAGATATACAAATGGCCAGAAAGCACATGAAAAGATGCTAAACATTACTAGTCATCAGGGAAATGCAAATCAAAAGTGTGATGAGATACCACCTCACAACCAAAAGGATGGCTATTACTTGAAAGCAACAACCAGCAAATAATAAGTATTGAGGTTGTGGAGAAATTGGGACCTTTGCACCATTGCAAAGGTAAAATGTGGCAATGATATGGAAAACTCTACAGCAATCCCTCAAAAAATTACAAATATAATTACCATACAATCTAAGTGTTTTGGGATATGTACTCAAAAGAATTAAAAGCAGATATTTGTATACTCATGTTTATAGTGGCACATTCACAATAGCCAAAAGATGGAGCAAACAAATGTTTATCAATAGTGAACGAATAAACAAAATACGGTGCATACGTATAATGGAATATTATTGAACCTTAAAAAGAAGGTGATGTTGGCCTGTGCTACAACATGGATGAACCTTGAAGACAGTATTTAACTAAAATAAGATAGTCACCATAAGGACGAATATCGTATAATTCCACTTATATGAGGTATGTAGAGTAGTCACATTCAGAGAGACAGAGGTAGCGTAGTGGTGTCTAGGGGCTGGGGGGAGATGAAGAGTTTAATGGCACAAAATTTTTCTCTGGGATGAAGAAAACGTACTGGGGTTGGATGGCGGTGATGGCAATAAACAGTGTGAATGTACTTAATTCCACTGAAATATACACTTGACAGTGGCTAATGGTGTTATGTGTTGTGTATTTTACTACAATTAAAATAATGCTTTTATAATTTATTTGGTATTTTTAGGGTTCTATTCTGAGATGTCCAGTCTCCTGAAATGTTGGAATCAGAAATCCCCATAAGACTGACATCCTTTATGTTCATGGTGTCTGCTGGGCACTCAGTTTTGGCTACATATGGAAACCCAGTAAGATTCCAACACTATGGAAACCAAGCTGATAACCTAAGAATTCACTGTTCTGCCTCACTGAATGGTCCATATTATTCCTTTTGTTCTTTGACTAGCCTAGGTATTATTTTACAACATACTATTTATACATTTCCTGATGATATGTGATAGTACCTTCTTCCTTTGAGGACTAGATCCATATTTTAAATCTGTAAAACATGGATAAATTTGTGTTGGGATACTTTGATTTGAATTTTTATCACCTTTTGAGTGTGAGAGTATCGCTCTGTGTGTGTAGGTCCTTTCCTTCCTTCCTCCCTCCCTCCCTTATTTCCTTTCTTCCTTCCTTCCCTTCCTTCCTTCCTTCCTTCCTTCCTTCCTTCCTTCCTTCCTTCCTTCCTTCCTTCCTTCCTTCCTTCCTTCCGTACTTCACTTACTGTTGTAAATGAAGTACAAGCTAGGCGTTCAGGATACAGAGGTAAAAAAGACAGATTTCCTGCCCAGAGTCTAACAGGGGAAGAGACAGTAACCATCAGCAAGTAAATAGACAAGGTAATTCTAGGTAATCAGTTCACAAAGAATATGAAAGAGGGTAACGGGACAAAGTGTGACAGCAAGAAGGGAACAGCATTGGGGGGAGTGCTCAGGAAAGGCATCTCTGGGGACATTTGAGGTGAGACCTGATGTCCATGATTAGGGGGTGGTGATAAGATCTGGAGGGGAGACCTCAAAGCCAAGCAGTCAAGGGAGTTCAGCTTGCTGAATATTATCCTTGATGTAGACAACTTCTTAAACAATGCATTTATGAAGTGAAAACAGCCAGAGCACTCACTTAAATTGGCAGCGGCTAATTTTCAACACTAAAATCAGTTAACATTTTTCCTCCACTTTTTTGGTCACTTCAGGCATCTGGGGAATATTTCTTCCATTACTTGCTCTAGCCTGTGTGTATTTCATAGGTAAACTATGAGGGCTGTAATGGCTTTGCTTAAGACTTCATAGTGACAACTAAAAACAAACTCATCCTTGTGTATGGAGAGAACATTATACTCTTCTTGCATATTTTAGGTGTCTTGAGTGGTTGGAAGACTGGAACTTAACGGTCCAGGCGTATCACTCAGATTTACCATACGACTGTGAAATATCACTCTTTTTTAGGTCTTACAGACAAAAGCCACAGGGAAAAGCACACAGATAGTATATAGAGATATCAGTAAATTTGCCATTTCAGCTTTTATTTCATTGGGAAAAAATAATAAACCCTGAGTATGTTCACATTCTGTGTTTCTGATTTATAAATTACCCAATTAGTGCCCCATTTAATCTGCTCACCTGTTGTCACTCTGCTCTGAATTTCATGGCTCTGTTGTTTTACTCTCTCTCTTGCATACATTTTCAGAGTGAGGCTGATTACCGCAAGCCCTTGGTTTTTGGGAACTTGGAACACTGCCACAGCGTCTGAATTGCCTGAGTAAAGAAAAGTAGGTCCTGTAATTATTTTATTTTCTTCCCAGCATGTGATTTACTATTGATGATACGCGCGTAGGCTGCTGTCCGCACTAGGCTGGCGGACCCGGCTACCATGGCGTGAATGTCGCTGTCTCTGTGCTCAAAGCTGCGGTGTGTTAAGCAACTCTAGCACAGGGAAATGAGCATGTACTTTTTAATGTGTCTGAAATAGCTACACACTGACAGATGTTCCCACATGCTTGCTGATGTCATGACTGGGGCTCATATAAAACCCAGGAAATTAAAAGAAAGGAGAAAATGTTAGTCGGGGCTCCAGAAAGAGAGCTTATAGAGGCAGACAACCGGAAATCTTGAAAAAAAAATATATTAACTTTTAGGTCTGAACTCCTCCCACCCCACCTCCAAACAGGGATGTGTCAAAGACTCAAAATATTAGATGAGAGAAAATTCAATATTAAGATAGCTATTTTTTTTCATGTGCTCATTTGCAAAGTAAAACACATACACAAACAAAAAAAAATCCCCCAATAAATTAAGGGGGTCTTTCTCCACACCATCAAAAAATGCATATCACAGCGTTTACTTGGTAGACCAATTATTTTAAAAACCGGGTTTCAAGGAAAAAGTCACTCTCTGGCAGAGACCTTACATGACAAGTTGCGTTCCACAGTGGATTAAAATGGTAGAGAGGAGATGCTAACATAACTTCAACTACAGCAGTGTGAACACACCACTGTAATAATTCATTTAGAATGATGACACCTGAGACCTAATTTAAAAGTCCTAGATGAATACCAGTCTCACGTTCAACCCTGAGGGCTGCTGCACACATACCTAAGAAAGTCTAAGAACCATAGTGAGTCTAATTGAATTGGACTTAAACGGACCATTGAGATGGCCTCACTGAGCTCTGGGGAATTCATATTGTCTATACTGTATCAGAATCACAGCTTGAACTGAATAACTGCTTACACTCAATCATGTTACTGTAACTCATGCTTGAGGTAAAGGGGAAACCTTTTGCTATCAGCAAGACTGGATGGAAAACAATTTCAAATCACTTTAAACCCAGTTGGCAACTACTTTGCCAATTACGGAATCCGGTGGGAAAGGTGTGTGCGAGGGCTCAGGACTAAATGATTTATGTCAGGCATCCCGGCCTCCGGAGGAATGTGGGAGGGTGTGCAGAGGAGGGGCTTGTGGCTAATTATTTCTCCTAAGAATACTTGAGCGAGGTAATTTGTGCTTTGCAGATGAGTCACACTGCAGGCTGGATAAAAGGCGAGGTAAGCACACAAAGTCCTAAGATCCCATTTAGAGACGGATAAAGAGAGAACCGAAGGACTCAATGCACTTTCTCATCTCGTCACTTGGAAACATTTGGAGATATAAAATATAAAAAGCAAGCCTAGTTTTCCGGTCTAACGGGCAAGTTGGGATCAAAGACTGTAATTTGTACAGTAGCTATTGCATTGGCTGTTTCTATCACAAAGTTACTGCACCGATGACACGCTATAACTCATCCGATGAACAAGTGTGAAGCTGAGACCCTTGATAATGACTCTCTCTCTCGTTTTTTTAAGTCCTAATTTATTTTTGATGACTTTGGTTGTGGAGATGAGGATTCCTAGACTACTCAATGCCTTCGAAAGAAGAATGTCACCATTCTCTGGGATTCATGGATGAAACTGTCCAGCTGAAAGATCATCCTCAAAGTTGTACCAAGAATGCTGAGTTCCCCCCGTGCCCCAGCAAAAATAAAAAGCGATGACAGAATTCCACTTTAGTAACTTATGGTGGAGGCATACAGGCTTATTGAGCAGTCCTTTCAGATCCTTTCATTATCTAAAGGATTTGCAAGGTGTTTTTAGTAATCTGGAAGAGATTATTGATGCTATAATTATATTACAGCCGGCACTGAGGCTCTTGTTAAAAACCTCGTGTACAAGTGTTGTTACAAGGCTGGCCCTCTGTTGCTGTCTCGCCTTTCCTCTCTGTTAGCAGCTGCCTAGCATCATTACAGCTAATATAGTGGATTAAACTTTTGGGCTAGCTGGCGGCTCTGAGTCGCTCTCTAATGGCTTCCATTGTACGCATCTCTAGAAAACACTTCTGACCAATGAACCCCTAACTGCAAATGACAAGGGCAAGCTTCACTGAAAATGACACCACTGGAGGGAACCTGCACTCATTTGGGATGTTTCCTCACTGGGGAAAGGAGGCCATTTCAACAGTTACACCAAAAGGATATTGTCATGTAGCATTAACTTTTCAAAGGCACTGAACAAAGCAGAGGGGGTAGTGTGTGCCCCTACATGCTAGCTGTGTGCTCAGCTGTGCGATGTCCAAATAAGAATCCCAGCATGCTCATAAGGGATTGAGAAATAGCAGTTTTCCCAGTTCACCCTGATACAGAATGGAGAAGGTGGATGTCAGACAATCCAAATTAAATCATGGTCCATGTCTGGAATCAATCTTGTTTAAGTGCCCAGGTTGTGATAAATGGGAGTTAAGTATTGGCAGAAAGGGGGAGGGTGGCAGGGGAAGGACCCTAGGACTGGTCATTGGGGGACCTGGGTTCTAATTCCTTGCTCTAATTCTTTGGATGAGTTTCTTCACCTGTCTGGTTCCCCCTCACAGTCCTCTGTAACTTGAGGAAGGTAGACAGGATGGTTCAACCTAATGTAATAATTGTTTACATAGTGTTCAGTGTGTGCCAAGGTTTGTGATAAGAAATGAGAGACTATGGGAATGAATCAGGGACAGTTCAAGTCCTTTTGGATTTTATAGGATATTAAGTTAGACTAACATGAAAAGAATAATTTCAGTGTGATACATTTTAGGTGGGAAATGTATGATGCTATGCAAATATGTGACCAAGTTTGAGGAATCAGGGAAGGCTTTGAGGAAAGGTGTTTATGTTGAGAAGGAAGATAAGGAAGATTAGTTGAAACTGAAGGAAGAGGAGGAGCTGGCCAGGAAGTGATGGGGGTGAGACGGAATGGAGGGGCGTTGCAGACAGACGAATAGCACTCTTGGAGGTTCTGCAGCAGCAAAGAAGTTGGGGCTGGATTATGGAATGTGAAGGAAAATGTAGGCCAGGTGGAGGGTTGCACATGGTTTGGTTAGCATTTTGACCTTGGCTTGAGGGCAATGGGAAGCCATTGAAGGGTATTGTGTCTCAGAGTGGAGTTGATGTTTGAGGTTTCTTCCAGACCCATGATTCTGAGGCTTTCCACATAGTTGGTGGACCTCTCTCAGACCCACGAGAGGGACTCAATATTCAGGTGTAATCCAGAGAAGAGGGTACAAAGAAGGGACTCCAGAAATTTACTACCAATCTGCATCTTATGGAGGCTTTTTATGTAAAAGATGGATTTGTATATGCACGTTGGATTTGGTGTTTTTAGCGTTGGCCTCCAGGGTGGAAATCAACCTGGATCACACTTTGGGGCATACTTTTTCATCCTCTGTTAGAGTCACCAGTGGGTTTTCAAAGAAAATAGAAGTTGTGTCATGGGCGCCTGAGTGGCTCAGTGGGTTAAAGCCTCTGCCTTCGGCTCAGGTCATGATCTTAGGGTCCTGGGATCGAGGCCCACATCGGGCTCTCTGCTCAGTAGGGAGCCTGCTTCCTCCTCTCTCTCTGCCTGCCTCTCTGCCTGCTTGTGATCTCTCTCTCTGTCAAATAAATAAATAAAATCTTAAAAAAAAAAAAAGAAATGTCACATGTCCAAGAGAACTTGAATGATTTCTTGACCAACTCCTTTATGGTAAGATTTCCTGAGCCTCATATTTGTAGTCACTCCATCCACACCTGGAGTGTGGAGGCATTTGGTAGCCACCAACCTCATCCAGAGCGATTTAGCATTAGATGGCTATATAGTAGTCACGACCCTTTGTGGAGAGCTACAAGGGGAAGGTGCTTTACATCCTTGTTCCGTTCGAACACCTCAACAACCCTGTGGACTAAGTGGAACAGGTATGCTCCCTTCACAGATGAGGAAACAGAAATTTGGGGATGGTAGGCACCTTGTCCACATCATGTAGTTAGTAAGCAGAAGAGCTAGGAATCGAACCTGGCACTGCGAAGTCTCAGATCCAGACTTTTAAAACAACCCTGTGCTGCCTTTTATGGAAGCTTCTGCTGTATATCTGAGGCCAAGAGGGAAGGGTGAATTTTAATCTCTTAATATGCTTGCTACTCTTTCCTTTTTTTGAGTGGTTTTAAGTATAACCCAGTCATGTGGTGTGGTGGCCAATCTCTGTAGGTCCGCGTGGCCCTAGCATGGTGAGCGACTATTTACGCTCCTCTGTCCTCACACAGGCAGCATCAGCCAGCTCACGTTTGTTTCTGTCACATCTGTGCAAAGTGTTAATTGTTCTCTGCTCCTCAGGAGAGATGGGTCATGTGGATGCTTCAGGAACTGTCCTTGTCTTTCAGGAAGAGCATAAGTTGCATCTTCATTTAGATAAGGCAGCATCTGCATTTGGAATCTGTCCATTCTCTGGTCTCCAAAGGTCACAGCAGGGACGGCAGTAACAGACGCCTCTTGTGAAGAAGAGAGCAGAGGAAGAGTTGACCTCTTTAGGAACCAGGACCAAGAGCTATTCTCCGGCTTCTTGGTGTTCCCTCCTAAGGAGGGAGATAGGCCCTGGTTTAAATATTCTAGAAATAAAAGAAAAATGGAGAAAATGAGCTTTCAGTATTCACTGTTTAAAGAGAGCTGGTGTTACCCTTTTCCTTTCAAGCAAATAGACAAAGTGGATTTGAAATGAAGGCAAATATTGTCCAGGGTGCTAACGCTCCTTTCAAGTTTTCAGTTCATTGTGGTTATGGTGCTAATGTTTTCCTAATGGTGCAGAGTCCAAGAATTAAATGCAGGAGGGCTGCACATTCTAAGATGACAGGGTTGTCGCTGGGATGAAGGAAGAGATAGTTTTTTTAAAATGTTCACTAAAGACAAGGTGTTTAATTTTTTTGACAGAATCAGTATAACTTTTTTCATGATAAATTGTTGAAAAATTATCTATTATTTTAATATAGAAAAATACATCCAGAGACTAATCCAGGGTTTAAGAAGCAGTTTTGTGATATGCCAACATTGGGTTGATAGTCAAATCTGACACTGTGCTGACAGTCCCTGAGAGGAATGAAGGTTTTGTGTTATGTGTTAAAAACAAGGCCCCAAATGGAGTCACTTATGCTAAGCCCCAACTCACTGAACTGAGACTTAATTATAGCATTGGCTATTCCAAGAATGGAATCGTAAACCAGTCAATAAGGAACTACCTGATGAGCGTTAGTGAGGCAATCTGCCTGATAGACCTTTGTGATCCCCTAAAAGAAAGTAACTTTGAAAGTCAACATGGTTTTGTTTTGTTTTTTGTCTAGTATAGCTTCCTTGTTCCTGCTTCCTCTGCTTGTAAAAGTCTTTCATTTTGTATAGGTCCTTGGAACACCTCTCTGTTTCCTAGACTGGATGATGCCCTATTCATGAATCATTGAATAGAGCCAATAAGATCTTCAAGGTTTATTCTGTTGAATTTTGTCAGTGTATGTAATAGAAAGCCCGGCTTTAAACAAAGATAAGTTCAGTTCTGTTAGAAGAGATAAGCGTTGGACAATTATACACTCTGGATTCTACATATAATTATTTCCCCTGGATTAAGGAGTAAGACTTCCTCTATTTCCAGGCAGGAAAAGCCCATTCGAAGGTGTGCAAACCTGCTGGTGCTGGTATTTTCCCTGTAGTGGTCTGTCCCAGACACCTTGTGGTGGTGTAGGCATGTATATTTTTTCTGTTTGAAATTTGCTGAGGAATTGAATTGATCATTGTAATTCACTACTTCATTAGCGAAAGGTGGTTTGTCGGACAATTGAGAGGGCACGTTATAAAGTAGAGAGTGGGAAATAGGACCATGAATTCAAAGGTAACGAAGTGTGAGTCAGACCTCTGAGCGGCCCGTCTCAGGCACTGTAAAGACTAGTGAGGACACTGAGAGCCCAGATGGAACTGGCTGTGTCCGCTGAGCTTCCCAGGAGAGGGCTCCTGTCCACATCATGAAGGCCAAGTAGAAGTCTGGCCTGCCTGGGCCCGGGGAGGTGGGGAGGATTGGGAATGGGAGCACATGGGTTGGCGTGAGAGAGGAAGGAACTCTGAGGTCAAAATGCCCCACTCAACAATGCCCACCTTTCTGGGAACAGGGCATGGTATGGGTGTTTGTAATGACCCTGCCACTGTCTTGCTGTGCGACCTCAGCCACGTCACGTCACCTCTTGGGCACCATTGTGCCTGCTGGTAGTCTGAGAGCCTTGGCGGGGGTCTCTCCTGGACCCTCCTGCTCTTAACCTCCAGGACTGACAGTGAGGGCAGCGGGCTGTGCTTGCGCTGTCCTTGCACTGCCTCTGACTCTGGTGCTTTGGGAACTTTGCTGGCAGGAGTTTGACAGTCTTGCTTGTTGAAACCCAGTTTCACAGTTTCTTTGCTTCACTTTGCAAAGAGCCAGGGCATTTTCTTTGCTACCCACTGCTTAATTGTGGTAACTCTCAGCACAATTAAGGTCTTATTGAGGAAGAAAAGGCTTTGATCACCTTTAACAACTCTTGGAAATCCCTCTAAGTGCCTCTGCTAATTCTCACCTCTTTTAATAGCGTGGATATGTTCAGTCACCCCCATCCCACCTTCTCACAGACCCTGCCTATGGTTCCCCAGGCAGAGATGTTCACTGGCTTAATTATCTTGGAAGCTATTGTTAAAATAATATCTGTGATATCAATAGCATTGAGTGCCCAAATGCAGCTTGTGGGGAGTGAACAGTGCTATGAGTACCTAATTTGGAGCCTCATTCCCAGCCCAGAGCAGATGGACTTCCTTCCACCTTGTGTGGTGGGACAGTGGAGCGAGAGCCCAGGTCTGTTTCTCAGCCTCGGGGATAGCAGGACAAGTGATGGGACTGGGGGCTGGGATGGGAAGAAGATAGTACTTACCCTGAATCTGGTGGTTCTTTCAAGGCCCCACCTGACCTCAAGCCAGGGGAGATGTGCATAACAGTGCAACAGGAGCTCAGCTCTCCTGTGTGTACCTCCCACTGTGTCTCCCCTTTCTATTTCCCAAGAAGTGGGATTCTGATTGAGTGAGGTGTTCTAAAATATAGTGCCTACATAGAATATCTGGGGTATTGTTAGGTCAATAAGACACAGTTTGCTACGCATGGTTTCAAAGGAGAGGGGGCACACTGTGTCTTGAAGAGCCCCACAGGGAAGCACTAGGGTCAATCGGGAGGCAGATAGAGAGGGAAGACCTAGGGGCAGGAGGTTTTGTTGTGGCTTCCATGGGAAGACATAGGCAAAGAAGTGTGAGCAGGCCTAGGACTGGGGAGTTTGAATCATTTCGGCAAGCTCTGGGGCTCAGGGGCTGTGTTCAGTTGTTTAGTAGCTGGTCCTGAAGTGATTAGGGCAGGAGGATAGTGGCCTGGAGTATGCAAGTCAATAAAGAAAGTGGCTGGGGTGTGGGCTGTGGATGAGTTGGTTTGTGTTTGAAAAGCACACTCATGGATTGGTTGTCTACTATCTTTAGGGACTGGCTAACCCTGGGAGGGACAGTCTGTCCAGGGTCAGCAAGGACCCAGATGTCAAAGCATCAGGATGCAGGAAATACAGGATATGGTCAATGTATGGGGACATCATGGCCTGATACAAATAAATATACATGACTAACACTTAAATACACACACACACACACACACGCACACATGGAATCATCCTATGTATATTGCTCAAAATGCTCTTTACTCTTCTTTCACTTACAACATATTTTAAAGGTATTTAGTTCTATATTCAGGCATTTTGACTTACCATTCTAAAAAATGGCCACATTGTATTCAGTTGGATAAAGGTACCAAGATTTATTTAACCATTCTGCGGTGATGGGCATTGAGGTTGTTTTCATCTTTTGCTGGTACTACTAATGCACAATGAAGACCCTTTTACATAGATTTTCATGCTCATGTGCTAAGAATATCTTCAGGGTGAACTTCTAGAGCTGGAACTGTGTTTCAAGGAGAGAGAGTGCCAATGCACACTCCACATGCATCACTGGTTTATTACTGAATTTCTATCTGCTAGTATATGTGTTTGTTTGACTTTATTATTTTTTTCTGTGCTAAATTTTATTTTTTTATGTAGTGAGAATTTTTATTCTTTTCTTTTATGCATGGAGTTTTTGTGCCTTGCTTAGAAAGATTTTCCTAGGGCCACCTGGGTGGCTCAGTTGGTTAACCAACTCTTGATCTTGGCTCATGTCTTGATCTCATGGTTGTGAGTTCAAGCCCTGAACTGGGCGCTATGCTAGGCATGGAGCCTACTTAAAAAAAAGAGAGAAGAAAAGAAAGATCTTCCAACTTCAAGCTGATACAAGAATCCCCATGTTTTCTCCAGTATTCTTTTTTTTTATTATTATGACTTAATTTTAGACATCAACATATTTCATTTCTCTGGGATTTACTTTAAAATTAGGAGTCTATAGAGACCCTACATCTACCCCTGCTGCCCCAGATAGCTGTTGCAACAAGATATTCCAAAATCATTACTTAAAAACTCTTATTTATCCATTGATTTGAAATGACTCTTTTATCATGTATTAAATTTCTTTTTCCATTTTGGTCCATTTCTGGATATCTTCTTTTGTTTCATTGCCCTGTCTGTGTCTTCATGGAGAAAATACCATGCTATTTTAATTACTGTGGTTTTATAAGAGGTATTAATATCTAGTGAGCCAGTTTCCTTAATTATTATTCTTTTTTTTAAAGATTTTATTTATTTATTTGACAGAGAGAAATACAGCTAGAGAGGGAACACAAGCAGTGGGCGTGAGAGAGGGAGAAGCAGGCTTCCCACCGAGCAAGGAGCCCAATGTGGGACTCAATCCCGGGTCTCCGGGATCATGACCTGAGCTGAAGGCAGTTGCTTAACCAACTGAGCCACCTAGGTACCCCCTTAATCATTATTCTTTTTTAGAATTGTCATAACCATTCTTGTAAGTTTATTTATTTCCCTAAAAGCAAGACTTTGAGATGTTGAGAATTTTAAGTTTACCCCTATGTCTATATGTTTTTCATTTTGTTGCAGTTATAAGTATATTTTTCTTATATTCATTGATTGGCTGAAACCAATTGTATATTGACTTTATTACAAGTCAATTTAAACCAACTTTAAAAAATATTTTTAATCTTCTTTTTTCTATTTGATTTCTTTATGTTTTCCAGTATCACCTACAAATTGTGATATTTTGTTTTTATGTATCAACTGTCTATGTCTGTAATTTCTTTCTCTTGTCTAATTTTTAGCCAATCTCAATAGAACAATGTTAATTATGGTGATAATAGGCATTCTCATTTTGCTTCTTTAAAAGAATTTTTTTTGTTTTTTGTTTTTCCTCATTGTGCATGATCCTCTTTTTGTTTTTTTTTATTTAAAATTTTATTTATTTACTTAGAGAGAGCAAGCAAGAGAGAGAGGGAGCATGAACGTGGGTGGGAGAGGGCAGAGGAGAGGGAAAAGCAGACTCCCTGATGAGCAGGGAACCCAATGTCGGGGATGATCCTGGTTTTTGGCTCAAGATAAAGCTAACCTCTATTACACTAAACTGTGCCACACTGGTCTGCCCTGATATCCGAAAACTGGGATAGGAGCCCAAATGCAAACCCGCCAGGTAACTAATCTGTAAATATTCTATGGTTATTAATCAAGCTAAAACCTGTTGAGTAAAATAATTACTTATCATGAAAAACAGCCTTTATAAAGATCCAGAAGCCAGATTCAAATGTGGAATGTCAGGAGTCTTCAGAGTTTGTGCTGAAATGTAGCAGTCTGGGTGAAATTTAGCACTTTCAGCCTGCTCTTCCTCCTAGCTTTGACCCAGAAGGAGAGGCTTAATGCTCATCTCATGTATTGGGGCACCCCAGCCGAACTCCTGAGCTCTGTTTGGACCCTTTTGTAAACAGCCATTCTTTGGTCTTCATCAGGCCTGGGGTGTGTACACTGTGTGTGTGTGTGGGCTGATCTGTCCACTGGAGGATGAACCTAGGAAAAACATTATGCTACACCAGATATCCCCAGGCTTGGGGACATTTGGACAGCGAATTTCTTGGTCCTGGGAATCCTGAGGCTGGTCTGGCAGTGGAAGGTTTCTAAAGCATGGGGCTCAGGGCCAGGTTAGTACTGAACACACAGCATATGTTAAAAATCACTTTAAGGAAGTCATCTTCTGTTCTTATGATTATTAGAAGGTGAGTTTTTTTTTGTTTTTTTTTTTTTTACCACCGATGGATGTTGAATGTTATCAAATGTATTTTCAGAATTCATGATATAGTTGTATCATTTCCCTTTTTGTTCTATTGAAATGGTTCATTATATTAATTATTTCATATACTGAACTGTCCTTGCATTACTGGTATAAATCCTATTTGGCTTTGGTGCATTTTTATTTTTATTTCCTAAGCTATAGCTAAAAGAAATTAAATTGAAACATATGGAGCTCTCTCAAAGTATAAGACAGCAAAGTGTAATATCTGGGAGATAATCATTTCAGTTAATTATGATAAAACTCAGAAATTTGCCAATACTCATGACATAGTGTATAGATTACTTACAATCAGATACTTTTTAAAAAAAGATTTTATTTATTTATTTGACAGAGAGAAACACAGCTAGAGAGGGTTCACAAGCAGGGGGAGTGAGAGAGGGAGAAGCAGGCTTCCCGCTGAGCCTGATGCAGGGCTTGATGCTGGGTCTCCGTGATCATGACCTGAGCCGAAGGCAGACACCTCACGACTGAGCACCCAGGCACCCCAAGGTCAGATACTTTTTGTCCTCTAGCAGCAGTGCTATTCTGAAATATGCTTTCATGCTGGATGCTAGTTTACATGTATTAAGGTTGTTGGACTTCCAGGAAAAGGTACTTCTGAATCTGTCTATAGTTTATAAACTTTACTACTACTGTTCATCAGAATATTAAAAAAAAAAACCTTTAAGATGGTGAAATGTTTAAATTTCATTAACACACTTAGATGTAATTGAAAAATCAATAACTCCAAACTTCTTGCTCTATTCTACACCCCAAACCATTATTCTATCCTCTAGTGAAAAAAGAACTGCATTTATAGTTAATTGTAACAGTTTATCTGTTGCTTATATTTATTTCACATAGGGGTAAAACAAATAGAAGAATTTGCTTTCATCAATGCTACGATGAATGTCTTTATCTTTATTGTCAACTGAGAAAATAATTTACTCTAAGTTAGGGGTTTGAAGTTTGGTTTGGTGAGGAAAAAATAAACACAAAGTACATGAATTTAGGCTGTGGAGACAGTAGGTTTCTTTATAGAGATTACATATTGTTACCTTTATAAATAACTTTTTTTTTCTTCTTTGGGGAAGTAATACATGTTAACTTTTAGGTTTTGGGAAAAATATAAAAAAGTATAAAGAACAAAATCAAAACTGCCCCTGATATTTCCAGTTGAAGCTATTTAACATATAAGCTTGTTTTAGGGGGAAGAAGAAAGACAGAAGAAGATAACTTGCGTTGATAGAGTCCCTGCCAGGCATTGCGTCATTCAGGTTAATATATGTCAACCCATTTAATTTTCCTGCCGACCTTATGTGAAAATGTCATCATCTCTGTTGTCCAGAGTGTGAAATTTGAACTCAGAGATGAGCATTAACTTTCGCCAGTGCAGAGCTAGTTCTGCCCAACTTTAAAGTCTGGGACCCTTTCTGCTAATCACAGTAATTTGTTTTCTAGTTGACTTTGCTTAGCTTGGGTGCAAAATTATGAGATTTTCCTGCCCATACATGTGAAAGTGGTTACTCAACAGTTTCACTTTGATGTGTTTTACTCTGATGAGCGAGTGTGGTCTGAGGAGGGAAATCCAGGGTCTGTGAAGGATACTTCAAGGAAGTGTCCTGGGTGGGGGTTGGCAGGGGAAGCCCGTTACAACCACCTTCTAAGGAAAAGGATACAGAGCTATTTGATTCCATTCTGTTCTGCCTCAGTGAAGGGGTCAAATGTAATGATAGAGATGAAGGCAAAACCTGCTATTGTATGTTTTTTTTTTTAAATCATTCCAGATGGAAAGCTAACATGACGAATATTGTTTTCTGAAAATTAGTTTAAAAACTCGTTTTCTTCTGCTTCCAAGTTGACCTCAGGAAAAACAGCATTTTTATGTTTCAAGACACAGTGAAGGTAGGGAAGAGGGCATGTGGAGTCGTGGGCACACTGTGGGTCAAGGGTAGGTACGTTTCTGGCACACGTGTTTCCAATCTGCATGCTTGTCCCCTGGCGGGAAGTGGCTCCCTGGGGAATAGGAGCAAGGGGGCTGGGAAAGCCCGACATGAAAAGCATCCAAGAGTTGTCTTTCTTTGAAAATACAGATGGTATTGCCTTTCTCACTTGGTTTCTTGAATGCTGTGCTTTTTTCCATGGGTTTGTGTGGGGAAGGAGAACCAAGGCAGGAAGAGTAGCTGATGCGGGCCAGACTCTTGAGTAACGACAGCTCCTGAAATGGCACCGCTGCTCCCACGGCCCACTGTGGCTGTTTGCTGGGGATGGTGGTGGTCTTACGTCCTACAGATGGTGAAAAGCCTGGGTGGCCTGTCAGTCCTGAGCCTTCCCCTCTTCCCTGGATGGTGTGGCAGAATCCAGGCCTGCTCCAGGCTAGCGATGATAAAGAAGGCCAAGATTACTTCAGGGGAATGTAGCCTTCATGTTTCTAGTACTCCTTTCCCTTCTTTCAACGCAGGCCCTTGCCACTTACTCTAATCAAAACTCGAGTTGGCTTCCCTTTTGTCAGTCTTCCTTCAAGTGAGGTGTCCTTGCTTCTGGGGTATAGGAACGATGCTTAGCAGGTATTTGAATATTTTTGTTACTGAAATTGTTATATAATTTGATGTAGTTACCAAAAAGATTAAATAGAGTCCTGATTTTTCGTGGATATCATAGTATGCTGTTTTAGGTAAGTACATGCTAGGTTACTGTAACACAGTCCAATGTGTGTTTTTTCAACACCATTACACAATGAACTCACTTCTCACACTATGTACCTGGAGATACCCTCAGATCGTACGGGTTAAGTGCTTGGTCCTACAAGACCGCACACCACTGGCCCCAGATACCAATCACAAGTCCTGTGCTTCCCACCAGCTGGCTAGGGAACTGAGGTTTGCATGTCCCCCCTTCAGTGGATTTAATTAACTACAATTGCTCACACAGCTTTCTAGAATAGCTCACAGAACTGGGAAAATGTTCATTTACTACATTATCAGTTTATTATAAAAGAATATGACTCAAAATCAGCCAGATGGAAGAGATGTATAAGGAAACATACATAGAGTAAGGGATGGGGAGATCCCATGCTGTCTGTATGCTTCATTCTCCTTGTATCTGCATGTTTTACCAACCCAAATCTCTCTGAATCCTGTCCCTTTGGGTTTTTACGGAGGCTTCATTACAAAGGCCAGAATGATTAAGTCATTGGCCACTGGCGGTTGAGCTCAATCTCCAGGCCCCGCCCCCATCCACCACACCTCTAATCCCCTGATTGGTTCTCCTGGCAAGAGTCTACCCACTTCCAGGGTTTGTAAGAGTGGGCTCATTAACGTAACACAAGACACCTTTATGGATTAGGAATTCACTGAGGTTTTAGGATCTCTGTGCCAGGAACAGAGATGAAGACCAAATATATATTCCTCATTGTAAGTCACAATATCACACAAAGGGATTCCCAAAATATAATATTTTAAATACAAGAGAAATTATCATCAATGTAGCTATCTTATTGCCTTAAGGCAAAGAGCAGAACAGAAATTAGGGAATAGTTGGCAATCTGTGCTGAAAATAAAAGCTTAAACATGAATTTAGAACAAAACTAATAGGTAATGAATAGGACAAATTTCATACAGATGGAACAAAAATTGGAAAGGAGGTAGGGGAATGGCTGAGGCTTAAGAAATACTGCAAATGAATGGTAGATAAAGCTTAAGGCCTTCCTTCTGTCTAGAGTGTTTGATTTTAAACAAAAGATGAAGTAAATCCGGAAAAGGGGACTCCACTTGGCTCAAACCCCATGGTCCTCGTCTTCCCATCTTCCCTGGGCTGTGTGTTCTTGTTCTGTCACTGATCTAATTTTGATTGTGGATAGATCATAATTTCCTCTTGTAGCATAACCTGTCAAAAAGGAGGCATTGGATGAGTGTTGAGACCCCTTTTATTGTGTCAAGTGTCTATGAATAACTTCATGTCTATGAAGAACTTCATCCCTAACAATTTTTTTTAAAGATTTTATTTATTTATTTGACAGAGAGAAACACAGCCTGAGAGGGAACACAAGCAGGGGGAGTGAGAGAGGGAGAAGCAGGCTTCCCGCTGAGCAGGGAGCCCAATGTGGGGCTCGATCCCGGGTCTCTAGGACCATGATCTGAGCCGAAGGCAGTCGCCTAGCCAACTGAGCCACCCAGGCGCCCCTTTCCCTAACAATTTTTAAGGGGGGGCACTCTGGAATAAGGTAGAGGCATGGCATCTCAGGATCCTACATGGTTGTCATCTAGGTGGGTTGTGCTTTTCCCTCTTCTCTCCTCCCTTCCCTTCTCCCACCTGTCTCTATCTTTCTGCCAATATCTCTCTGTCTCTCTCTTTCTCTCTGTTTCTTCCCTTTCTCCCTGTCTCATATACGCTTGCACACACACAGAC
>PITA01015350.1:0-35211 GCA_004023965.1 Spilogale gracilis
CATGGGGTAGGAGGCGGGAGTCCAGGAGCCGCCCCAGGGGAGCGGTCCCTGGGGGTCCCTCGAAAGCAGGTGGAATTAAAAGCCGCCACCAGCCGCCCTCAGACTGTGCTTCTGAGGTCGTCCGTGTCCCTTCCCAGGACCAGAGCAGGAGCGAACCTCGTCACGTTCGCAGCTCTGGGTGCAAGTCTTGTTTGTCTACACATTCTGGTTTCTTGGGTTTTTTAGTGTTTTGGGCAAAAAAATAGAAAGGAAAAATGCTTATTACCTCGAACGAGTCAAGGGGGTTGTATGCCCGTGTCTGTGCGTGCAGCATGTGGCCCAAGGACCCGAAACCCTCCGTCCTGCAGGAGGCCCGGGATAGCACCTGTCCCACCAGAGCATGTGGCTCCCGGCCTGGTGGGGGGCGGTGCGGAGGGCCCAGGTGTGCCGGGCTACAGCGTCCTGCCCTCTCGCTGCTCGCACACGGAGTGTGCACTCTGGCGTGGGAGAAATCATGGGGGCCAGATGTGGGGTCCAGGCCTTCATGAGCAGGACTGACGGGGGCTGAGACAGGGGCCGGGGGTCGGGATGACTGGGAGGCCTGAGCTTCCCAGGGTCTCGGGGGCTTACGGGGCGTGAGAACCGTGGGGGACCCCACAGCAGCCCGACGGTGGGAGACAGACGGGCCGACAGCAGGGTGGGCTGTGAGCCCCTGCCGGAGCCCAAGAGGCAGTGAGGGCAGGGGGTCGGCGGGTCCCGGGCAGGACAGTGCCAGCGCGCAGGCGGGGGCTCCGGCCCACCCCGGCCTTCCTTCCATGCAGACGGAGCGCGGTGTCTGAGTCTGCCTCCCGCCACCCCCTTCTGGCCCAGCCCAGGTGCTGGGCTCCCAGACGCGGGGCCACAGACGCTCCCGCGGTCGTCAGGGATGCGTGGGAGTGCGCTTGGTTGCAAGGCTGCGTGGGGCCATCTCCCCGAAATCGCGGACAGCGCAGCGTCTGCCCCGAAGCCGGCCCATGAGCCAGGCCTCCCCGCTGCGCGCCGCGCCCGTCCTCACGGGTTAGATGCTGGCGTCTGGTGTAACTAGAGCCACCTGCCACGCCCAGGTGAGAGCTCGGCGACGCCCCGTGGGAAGAGTCGGCCCCCAGGACGCAAGCGCGGAGGATCACGGACCTCGGCCCCACAGATCCGCAGCCACCCAAGGATGCGGAGCGTTCTCACTTGGAAAGCACGCGAACAGCGCCCTTGGCCTCCAATAAAGCAAGGCCGAGAGACACGCCAGGCGAGGACTGGGGCTCACCGGCAGACGCGGGTTCCAAGGCGAGAGCCGTCAGGAAAGTCACGTTTCCACAGGGTCTGGGTTCCGGCAGCCTTGTCCCTGCGGGAACTGTCACAGCAGGTGCCCACATCCCTGGTAACCGTGGCCACGGAGTGGCTGGGGGCCGTCCGCACAGCGAGGGCCACACGTGTGGCTAGAACTGGCATCCCTGACCAGGCCGAGGAACCATGTCGCCGGTGACTCCCAGAACAAACCATGGGGACCAGGGACTTACAGCCTGAAGGCGGATCTGGGAGTCCGTCGGGGTGCTCCCGGGGAGGGTGCTCCCGGGGAGGGTGCTCCCGGGGAGGGAGGGTTCCGCGGCCCAGATGCAGGGCTCATCTCCGCCGCGAACGTCTTGCCAGCAGGGAGCCCGCAGCCGGGAGGGTCCAGGCGGGAGACGGGACCACACACAGCAGAGCCAGCCGGCTGGCCAGCTCCGCGAGGCCCAGGGGCATGGGGTCAACGCAGGGAGGTGGGCAGGGGGACAGCAGGGGAAGGCCGGCTCCCAGAGGCGCAGGGCGGGGGGGGGCTGAGGGGGGCGCTGGGGTGCAGTCTGCTGGAGAGTCAGGGCTACTGTGGGACCCGTGCCGCACACCCCCAGCCCTGCGGCTCCGGCGGGCCTGCCTGCACAGCGGACCCAACCCGTAACGTGTCCGGAGAAGAGCGTGGAAGAGCAAACCGCGCTGGCGGGAGCCCCGTCCTGCTTCCTGCTCCCAGCACAGCCGCACCTCTCCCCGGACGGAGCGGTCCCACAGCTCAGCCGCAGGGGCTGAAAGCAACGCCCCCGGCTCGTGTCTACAGGGACGCAAACGGACGCCGTCCCTTGAACACGACCTGGGCAGTCGCCCTCTGGGTGTTGAGCACCGTTAGTTGTTGAGTGAATTTATTTCAATCTTCCTGTTGTGTTCTCCTTTGAACCAGTTTTAACTCCTTATTGGTCCTCTTGGGAATCAGTGAGTCTAACAAACTTTGACCCTTAACACCTGTATCTTGTGGTGTGCTGTCTCCTGCACGCAATCCTGGATAATTAGGAGTGAGAGGACGGTGGCAGGGCAGGGGCACAGCCGCACACGCGTCCCTGGCCTTCCCAAGGACACCCGTGTGGGCCCAGCAGCCCTCCCGGGAGAGGGGTCGGGGCTCTCTTTCCTCGGAGAGAGGTCACCTCCAAGAGCACAGGGCACAGAGCATGCTTTCCAAGTTCCCTGCCAACTAAGCCCCTCCCGGCCTGCCGGGGCAGCAGGTGCAGACGACAGAGGCGGGAGTCCAGCCCGGGGCCCTCCGTCCCCCTGGAGCACTGCACACACGAGACAGCTGCTCCCCGAGCTTTCAGGACGAGAGGAGGTTAGCCGGCCCTAACGGGTGTGACCTCCGGACCTAAGCTAAGAATGGGGGACACTGGCAAGTGGTGGGTGGGACCAGAGTCTGCTAAACGCCACCCAAAATGTCAGCATGGTCCCCCGCAAACAGCAATGAGCTGGTCGCCTCTGGGACTGCGTCTCAGCGCCCAGCGAGCCCCCCTGAACCAGAGCCTCGCCCCGTTGGCCCGAGGGCCTCATGCTCTTTGCATCATTTTCTCACCACAGATGAGCGTCAGACCAGAGCCCGAAGACGGTGGTGAAATTCTCATGGATTTAGTTTCCGATGACCTACGTGGGGCCTGAGACCCCGACGGCTGCGGGAGCGTGGGGCCGGCTTTCCCGCGAGGGGACAGTGCCGGGGATGCTGAGGAAGACGTGCGTGGGCCCCACACGTCGGTCCACACAGACGCTGCCACGAACACAGCTTCCGAGATGAAATCACAGACCCTGTAGCTGGCAAGGTCTTCAGGGACCCATCGGAGCCTCGCTGTGAGTCCCCTCGGGCGTTCGCCTGAGAGTCACAACGCCCTGTGTCCGGGAAGAGCAAGCTCTCTGGGCGCACTCGGGCCCCTTGAATGTCCTCAGACAGAGGGGTCCTCACTCCAAGTCCACATGGGCCCAAGGACACCTCCTGCGAGGGGCAGAGGAGCCCCAGCCCCAGCGCGAGCCGCTGGCCACCCTCTGGGTCCCGTGCGAGGGGCGCAGCTCCGTCAGGAGGGAGACACCATGCGGTCCAGTGGCCCCTGCCCCAGAGCAAGCAGCGCAGGAGACACAGCCCGGATCCCGCAGGGCCCCCGGCTCCAGGCACGGTGCCCTCGAGGAAGAGCCTGCACGTGGACGAAGCAGGAGTCACGGACAGAGAACGGGCGGAGGCGCTCTATTCCCAAGACCCACGGGGGCTCAAGGGCTGTGACCCCAAAGCCCGCAGACCCACAGACGACACACCTTGTCTCTCCCGGGTCTGAGGGCTGGGCGTCGGGTTCGGGGTCCCTGCCCTCTGGGTGAGGCTCTCACTGTGCCCCTCATGGCAGAGGGGCCCACGGGCGCAGTGGGGGCCCCTCGGAGAGGACTCCAGTCACCCGTCCCGCTCACGAGGGCTCCCCCTCACCTCCCGAAACCCCCTGTCCTGAAACCATCCCCGGGAAGGGGGTAGGTCTCAGACTCTGTGTTTCAAGGAGAGCCCCCCACATTCAGAGCACAGCCATTGCCGACAGTACAAATAAGGACAGATTCCAGGTGCCCGTGGCCCCGCAGCCCTTCCGTTTCCCACCAGGGAGCTGGGGTCGTCGGGCGTGTGGGGACCATTGTGCACGGACGGCAGGTGGCGCAGAAAGTGCCCGAGACAGAGGAGCTAGCCCCTCCTTCGTCATTCCCCAAACCCGGGGGTCCTCGGCCCTCCTCTCCCCCAGGTCGCCGGCCCTGCGCTCGTCCTTGCTTCCTGGGGCCCCAGTGACCTTTCTCCCTGGCCCCTGGCCCCGGGTGCCCTCTGTTTCTGTGGCCCCCCCGACCACAGCGAGCTCAGCAGCGTCTTCCCAGCGGCATCTGAACGGTGCCCACCACGCCCACGGGGTCCACACATTTTGCTTGTTGTGATTTTTTTGTTCTGGAATTGCCTTTATTGTAATCTTTATTTCTCCGCTGCAATCCTTAATCTTGTCTTTTTCGTCTCCTGCATCCTTGAGCAGTGCCGCTCACGGAATCTGGCCCCAGCACCCCGCGTTCCAAGTGCGAGCTGTGGACGTCTGACTGCGGCTCTCTCTCGCTCGCCCGGGTGCTGGTCTCCTCCTGAGCCTGGTCATGTCCTACTTCTGACCCAGCAATCTGCCGCAGGGTTTCAGAGAACTCAAGGTCAGGACCACGTGCCGTCCTCCGGGGCAGGCCGCCCGCCACGCGTCTGCTGCGGTCCCCATTGACGTCTCTCTGCTTCCTCGATTCAAAGAGATAACGTTGCAGGTATGAATTCTTGGGGTGCGGGGAGGCGTCTGTGTTGACAGGTTAAAATCACACATTGATCGCCCAGAGTCTGCAAACATGAGCTCAATCCTCAGGTCTGTGACATGGAGTGCGGGGGCGACAAGTGTGTCTGGGCTCTCCCATCAGGAGAGCACGGATACCGGCTGTCCCGGCTCACGTGTGTTGGCGGCCACGTCCCGTGGATGGTGTAGCCTGGGGGAATGTGGGTGTCCACACGCCACTGCCCTGGGTGGAGTCAAGGAAGGCTGTGTTTCTCCCCTTCACAAAGTCCCGGGGGACAGAGCAGGCCATGTGGGGTCATGCCCTAAGAAAGACCCACCCTGTCGCCAGCGAGGCCCCTCCGGGCGATGTAATTTGGCTCCAAATTACTGTATATTTGTTACTTAGAAAATCAGACACTTGTGAGGAGCAAGCAGGAGTTGGGGACCAGAGGAGCGGGGTCAGAGCGTCAGGGGGCAGCGGGGTCAGAGCGTCAGGGGGCAGCGGGCATCCCGTGTCTTACAGAGAGAGTGCTGGCAATTTTTGGATTTACATTAAAACACTTTCCGATTTTCTGATGCCCTGGACAGTTCTAGCCAAAATGCACGCATGGTCTCCAACTAGCCGGCTCAGTGTGATTGTGTCTCCGTCTTCACTTGACTACTCCTGGGCCCCGGGGGTCTTGGGGACGAACAGGAGGGAAGGTAAAGACCTCGAGCCGCGACCACAGAGCCTCCGGCCGAAGATGCAAGGGTCCTCTGCCCTGAACACGAGTCCTCTGGGCCGTCACACAGCGTCCTCCACAAATGTGGCTTCGGAAGCTTCCAGCCTCATTATTGTCCATTCACTCGACGAAGGGCCCGTCCCCGGTCAGGACTTCAGTGGCCCGCACGCGTGGGGCCCGGCTGACGGTGACGGAATGTTCTGTCATGAAGACCCTTCTGAGTCCAAGGGTTTCTATTTATTTAAAGTAGACCGTGATTTATGAAACTCACCTGTTTCAGAAGCTCCGACTGTTAGGGCACTCGGACTCGTTATTCCTTCTTCTGCTCTAGTTTAGAAATGACCACAAGTGCCCGCTGGGTTTGCAGACGAAGATGTTCATTGCCAAGTTCATCCCAATCAGGAAACTCGGGAGTGCACTCGCTGAGCCCCGGGACACGGCAGCGATGCCCCCGCGATGGAATGTCCCGTGACCACGCCCAGCACCTGGGAGGTGCCGATGCTCCCGAAACACCTCAGTGCAAGGCCTCCTTTGTTGTGTGCGCGGTGATCACAGCACGAGTCCCAGTGATCAAGGAAATGCCAGATGACGTAGGACATGATCGTGTTGTTAATACATCCCCACAGAAACCCGGTATTTCTTCTCCCCCGTTCCTCTGAGACAGTTCTGTCTTAACTGGCCCGTCGGGCACGGAACCCGGCCACAGAGCGTTCGCGGGGCTGCCCCGGGCCCCGGTGTCTCCGCACCCACTGCCTCCGTGTTGCGTCCAGCCAGCCTCGCAGAGGACCGGCCCTGCGCGTGCCCTGAGTTCTGCCTGCGCCCTCAGGGCTCTCAGGACCCTCCCCACCCCGCTCAGCACCTGGCGAGGTCTGATGTCTCACCCCGGCTGCCCCCCGAGCAGCTGCTGAGCCCAGCCATACGGACCCTGCACCGTTTTCCTGTCCCACATCCTCTGAGGCACCGACGGGCAGGCCCTGCGCAGAACGTCGGGGTCAAAGGTAGCAGGATGGTGGGGCGTGGGCACCAGAGGGCGGCTCGGGCAGGCTCCAGAACCTGCCACCCTCAGCCCCCTCCCACGCACTGTCCTGCCCCACAGAACATCCCCAACTCAAGCCCGACAACACCACGTGTGGGTGAGCCCACTGCCGGGACGCTCGCCGGGGGGCGGGGGGAACGTGATGTGTGCGTCCACTCTGGGACATGATCTGGTTGTTTCTTAGAAAACCAAAGGTGCCCGTGACGGAGCCCATGAGTTCCTGTCCTAGGGACTCACCCAAGAAGAAGGAGGGCATCAGCAGAACATCTAGCAGCTCCCCCGTGACGGCCACACGGTGGGCACAGCCAGCAGGGCAGAGGCGGGCAGAGGATCCACACCACGGACAGCGCACAGCACGGGCAAGCATGTGGACGCATCTCCCGTGTGGCCCACTGACACTGTTTCTAGGGCTGCACTGCCCCCAGAGTGGCCCAGAACAGCAATAAACATGATCGCACACGGTTTCTGTGGGTCAGGAATTCAGGGGGCCTGCCTCGTGGGTTCTGGCTGGGTGTCCCTCACGAGACTGCGGGGCCCGTGCTGGTCAGCGCTGTGGTCATCCAAATGGGGGCCGGCAGACCTGCTGCGGGACGGTGCACCTGCAGGGCTCAGGGGCTTCAGTTGCCCACCATGGGGACCCCTCCCGGGGCTGCCGAGCCATTCCCACAGTGGCCCCCAAGGTGCGCCGGGCTCCGCGTGGGAGACACCTGCAGCATGAGCACCAGGAGGCAGGGACTTGGTGGCCCGGATACTGACTACAGGTGCATGCCCTGTAAGTCCGCCGCTGGGCAGACTACTCCAGTATGAACTGGGGCACAAGAGTGGCTGCTCCGGAAGGGGCTGTTTACCTGGGGTGACCTGGGGGCTGACTGCACGGGACCCCACACGTACAGGAAGGGCTGAATGCTAATGATCTGTGCCCTCGACTATCTGGACAGCAACACCTTCAATGTAACCTAAAAATGGGAGCGTGGAGCACAGCAGACACCGTGACACATCTGCAGACCAGAGACCAGGGGCACTGAGGTGGCCAGCCCTGCGAGGAATGGCGAGGCCTGCAGGGGCATTTGGGGAGCCCTCGGCTACTCCTGTCCCCACCCCCCTCTTCTAGCCCAGCCCACAGCCGCCTCCACCATGGACCTCCTGAGCCAGAGTTTTGTCTTCCCCAGCCTGGAGGTCAGAGCTCTGACGTCGAGATTCCGCTCCCCCAGGAGGCTGCAGGGAGGGTCCTTCCAGCCTCTTCCAGCTCCTGGTGCCCCAGGCGTCCCTGGGCTGTGGCCACGTCCCTCCGGGCCCTGCCTCCACTGTCACGTGGCCTCCGCAGTGTGTGCACCTGATCTCCTCTGCCTAACTCTTGTAAGGGCACCCGCGATGCATTAGGGCCAATGGGGTAATCCGGGATGATCTCCTCTCTCAAGATCCCTAACTTAATCACATCTGCTGAATCACATTTCTGCTATTTAGAGAAAGGTCACCTTCACAGTTTCCGGGGATCAGGACATGGACGTGGCCACCGTTGACAGCCCACTGCAGCAAGGGTGTGTGACAGGCTGTGCCTGCCGGTTGCCCCCTGTGAGCCGCAGAAAGACGGCCTCTGCCCAGATCAGAAGCACCGTTGGAAGGGCATCAAGTAGTCACCAGCTTTCAGGAAGGCTGGAAAGTAAGGGTTAGACATGCATGAGGGTGCTGGAGGCAGGGGCCAGCCAAGGACTGGCTCCAGGAGCAGCTTGGACAGGGGTTCTGCCTCAGCCACTGGACCCCGCGGGCCCCCCATGCCCTGGCCACGCCCCCTGAAATGGATTCTGCTCTGCATGCAGATCTTGGGGAGGGGGCTCCACACCTGATGCCTGGGAAGCCCCGGGCCAGGTGGGACCCCTCCTGGCAGGATCCCCAGGTGGGATCTTCCTGGTCCAGGTGCACGTGACTTGGCAGGGCACAGGTAGGGGTATGTCGTGAATGTAAGGAATAAAAGACTGCAGGACCCCTCACCTGTGGGACGCCCCCCCCCAGCAGCAGGAGGCAGTGAGGGGGGCCTCCAGCAAGCCAACGTACCCACCACCACTGCACCCTTCCCTTGGCTGGCCAGGAACTACCTTCACTGGAGCTCATGTCTGCCTGTCTCACCTCCGCCGACCACTGACCCACAGGAACCTGAGTGGTGGGGTCCAGGGACCCCCAGGCCACCAGGATGTGTGAAGAAAGGCTTTGCTGTCCTGGTTTCCACTGGGGGACACCTGTGCCAAGAGCCCTCAGGGCTGAGCTACACAAAAGCAGAAAGGGGATTGGGTGCGAAAAGGACAAATGACAAAGGTCTGCTACAAATGTTAAGGTCCCACCAGCAGGCTCCCCACAGAGGTGGGAGGCAATCCCCGGATGGGAAGAGCTCATCTTCTAATGATGTGCCCTCATCTGTGGTTACTGTGTCACATATTCCTGGTGTTGGCTTTTCTTATATTACGAAATTAGCCCGTATCCCTATTGATGTGTGTCTCTGGGCATTGCCACCTCAAGGCCTTGGAAGTAGAAACACACCTGTGTGTGACAAGTGTGAGCCGTGAAGATGAGACCCTGGCCAGCCCCAAGTCACAGAGGACAGGTGACAATCAGCAGTTTTTGTGAGGATGACGGTCATCTCGGAAGGAAGAAGCCACCTCCTCTCTCATCTATAGAACAGGGGCCACCCTTTGGTCCCTTTGGTTTCAATTCACATATTTTTTTTCCTATGTATTAGTGAAACATGACAGAAAAAGTAAGTTCCAACACATGAGCACTTAAATAACTGGACTGGTATACAATGTTCATGAATGGAGAGGCTCAATTGTTTCAAGTGTCAATTCTATAATATCATTGTAATCCTCATCAAAACTTCAACGGAATCAGATCTCCAAAATTCCCATGGAAGAACAAACTACAAAGTAGCCAGGAAATACTTGACAAGAGGAAACAGAAAGGGATGAGGTATACCCCACCTAGAACTCAGGAGTTTGTAAAATTATAGAGGAAGCACAGTCAAGCAAATCAGTGAAGCAGATCTGTATATGTGTAAGAAATTTATTTCTTGATTTTCATGACTTCCAAATCCATGGAGGAAAAATAAATTGCTCAGTAAGTTATATTTGACAAATGACTATATATTTGGGAGGAGAAAAGTATATCCCAAAGATAAACTTTAAAGCCTAAATCCTGAGACACTACAATACAGTAGAAGCAAATAGACGACAGTGGGTTTTTGATCTTTGGGAATTGGGTCCTTCTTAAATGGGTTACTAGAGAAAGGCTTAACAAACAAAACAACTGGTAAAGATGAACACATGGAAACCAGAAACTTCTAACAGACAGTAAGTAAACAGACTAGGAAAATTTGCAGCACACACAGCAGACAGAATTGCTGTCCAGCATATGCAAAGAACTCTGAAGATGGGCCACAGGAAAACAAGTCACAAGGAAACAGTTCTCAGAGGAGGGCACTCTGATGGCCAATGGCAAATGAGGAAGCACTCAAAGGCTCTATGAAGCAACAAAATGCAAGTTAAAATCACAACTTTTCATAGCTCAGATTGCAATCATTGGGTCTTTTCTCAGAGGCAGGGGAGAATGGGTCTGTGGAAAACCCCCAACTGTCCAGCAATGTGCGTCCCTCCTTGTGCCCTACAAGGGAATCCCCACTGTTTAGCTGGACAAGTTCATGTCCTAGCCTCCCCCACACCGCTTGGCCCCGGGGCCGGGTCCCAGGCAGAGGCCTGAGATAGAAAGGAAGGATGTGTGTCTCCAGGCAAGTGTCCTTGGGGGAAGGGGATACACCATCTTCCTTTTTAGTGGCTTGTTTCTGGAGGGACTGAGGGCTGCATCTTGAACAGGGAGCCAACCCGCCAGTTGTGGGTAACAGAGCCACAGAATGAAGGAGCAAGTGCCCATCTGACCGGGAGCCACCACGGCAGCCATGTAGGGCCACCCACCAGATTCCGTTTCGGTAAGTTCCTGTTCCCTCTGGTTTCCTGCACTGCACCTGAAGCCAGTCCTCACGGCCACCGCTACGGGCTCTCCCTCGATGTTGCCAGGGATGAACAGTTTTGGGGCACTTGGAATGAAATTTAAAAGGAGATAGCAGCTTCCTGGTCCTCAGCATCCCCGCTTCCCTGTCCTCTGTCATGTCAGAAATGTCCTCGTGGAACCATCACTGACAACAGCAGACGTGGCGTGGCCCCAGCAGCCGTGGCCAGCTAGTGAACCGGTGGTGTTGGGGGGTGGGAGACGTCCTTCGAGTCGAGGACTGGGCTTGGCTGTGGGTGGGGCAATGATGGGTGTCGGCAGGCTTTTAGAGTAAGTGGTCCCCGGGGCATCGGCGGCACCTCCAGAGCAGGAGCTCATAGTGGCACTGTGGATGGGGGGGGATGGCAAGGAGGGCTGCTCCCCACGGTGGGGTCTCCTCGGGGCCACATGAAGGAGTCACGCCGGGGCGGAGGAGCCTCGGACCGGGTGCCTCCCGGCATCCCCGCAGCCCCCTTCCATGAGGAGCCGGGCAGACACGCGCGTCTCAGCGCGCTTTCCCGCACGGACACTGGACGTGAGTGTCTGGCGATCTTCTCGTTCGAACGGTGGGAAGGCTGGTCCAGTTCTGGGCTGCCATGTGTCCTTCGAGGTAGGACAAGGTGATACTTTTCCCCTGAACTGACACTGGAGAGGGTTCACTAAGCCAAATAATCTCTTCTCCTAAACAGAGCAAATCACGTATTGAGACAGAACCCGGGGGCGGGAGCAGCCCTGACCTCGGGACTGGGGCCAGCACTGGGCCTGCTCCTAACACCACAGCCACAGGTGCCCACGCCCTCGGGGTTCTGACAGGAGCAGGCCAGGCCTCGGACCACGTCCAGGGGGAGAGCGGAGCCAGCACGGAGGCGTGGCGGGGACTGTGCCCTGGCTAGTGACGGCAGCCCGAGGCGGCCACAGGGGCCCAAACGCCCTTGCTGGGAAGCGACGGCACGTGCTCACTGGAGCTAACCCGGGTTCCCGCCCCTCTGTGCAAAGATTGGCCAGACCTAAGTGAAACGTTCAGCGAGACCAGAAATCCCCACGGGGCCCCTCCAGGATAGAGGCTCCCTGCACCCCTTCCTCCGTTTCTTCGCTCCATCACCTCCCCGGCCACCACCCTGGCCAGAATTCTGTCTTTGTGGAGCTCTGGGCCTCGTGGCCAAGGCCGATGAGGCAACGTGGGGGATGAATGCCAGAGGAGAGGGGGGCAGATGGTGCTGATGGTCTGGAGAGGGAACAGTCCCTGGAACAGTTTGAGAGGCAGGGGGTCCCAAGGGAGCCAGGGCAGGGGCCTCTGCCCGCGTGAGGCACCAGCAGACTCCAAGGGACAGGCTCTCGGTAGCTGTGGCTCTCCACGGCTCCCTCGTGGACCTGTGTATGACAGGCTGAGGACACGGGGTCGGACCCGGTCATGGGAACCACACACGCCTAATGATGTGAGTCCTGGAGTGATGTCAGGAGGTGCAGCTCTGCAGGTGGGAACCCGTGATGGTGACAACCAGGTGGAGTCGGACAGCCCCTGGAGCCTGCCCCATGTCGTCAAGGCTGTTCACGCTGGCCCAGTGCAGAGACGACCTTTGGAGGGTTTCTGGAGACATGTCTCTCTTTCCTGCGTAACTGAAACAAGCGGGCACGCTGTTTTATGCTGAAGCAGTGACCCCACGTGTGTGTGCCTTGAAGCCAGGTTGTCGAAGGGTTAAGATGCTGGGCCCACCTGCACCTGTCCCGGGGTGAGCAGCTGCTGAGGGCTCTGCCCCATCATCGGGACAGGACCCATGTGCACAGTTGTGTCCTGTGTTCTCCGATGTGCATGCCTTATTATAACTGAAAAACTGAAAACCAGGGAAAAAATACAACTTGCATATTTTTCCTACCCTTCCCGTGGTTTGCTCCGGGGCCACGGCGGCCGGGGCCACGACTCAACCCTTGTCTGGCACGGCTGGAAGTCCGCCTCATAGCCGAGCCCGCGTGACAGCGCTCAGCTGGATGTTTAAAAACTAAAGCAATCTGGCTGTATTTCCGGAAACTCTGGGTTGTGTTCTCTAGAAAATGAAGGCGAAGTTGTCAAAAATTCACAAAGGTCGGTACAGGTTGGGTGCCACAGACCGGTCTCACCCTCACACCCTGCCCGGCCCCCCGGGTCCTGCGGCGCGGCTGCTGTCCGGGCGCACGTGGTCCCAGGCGTCCGTGGGAGCAGGCGCGGCCACACGCAAGCTCATCAGCCCATCGCCTGACACCCGGGGGCCTGTCCCAGCGGAGAGACGATGGGGACTCAGAGCTTAGCAGATGACGGTGCCGGGGAGAACAGGTTCCCTTCTGCCCGGGGTGGCTTGAAATCACAGTGATCGTGAAGTAATGACGGCTTGTGAGACGCTTACTTAGGCGGTACGAGAACACGGCCCCGTCCCCACCGGGACACCACCACCCTCGGCCAAGCCCAGGAGGAGCAGGGGCCCGCCCGCGGCTCCTCCCAACGCTGCACCTGGCCCCGAGAGCCGTCGCTGTAGCTGTGTCTGCAGGGCGTTCACGGTGACATTGGCTGCACTCTGCTGTGCGGACCTTCGGTCACCCGCCGGCTGCCAACGGCGCTTGGGGGGCTCCAGGTGGAGGCCGTGATGCTCCCACATGCACACCCTCCTGCTCACCCAGGAGCTGAGCGCCGTGCGGGTGTACGTCAAATATCTCTTCCTGCACATTTGTTTCTAGAGCCCCTGCTTCTTCCCGTTTTCCTTCGAGAGCCCACACTGGTCCTTGTTGCAACTTTGAAATAAGTCCCATTTCCAGTATTGGTACTGTTCCAACTGTGCTCTTCCTCAAGGTTGTGTTGTCCTTCACTGACTCTTTGTATTTCCACATACACACATGCACAGGCAACCTGCGGAGATTCTCATCTGGGTTACACCTTGGACAGAATTAGCATCTTCAAACAGGAGGCCTCCCATCCATGACCATGGTATACCTCTACCCTTCAGGGCTTCTAAATTTTCTTGGGATAATGTTGTATAAATTTCTGTAGAAGATTTCGTCCATCTTTGATTTGCTTCTGTTCTCAGTTATTATATTATTTTTTGGTGCAGGTGTAAGTATTTTAAAACTCCTTTTCTGATCATTGCTAATACATAGAAATACAACAGATTTGTAAAATTTATAGATTTTATTTTTTAAAACATCCCAAGGTCTGCAGAACAATGGAGCAGAAAGTGCACAGAGTTCCCGTACACACCCGCGTGCCCTCTGCCTCCAGCAGCCCGTTTCCCTCACTACTAACATCTCGCATTAACGTGGGACATAATTACACTCCACCAGCCAACGTTGCACACCGTAGGCTTTGGACAAATGTGGAATGACGTTTCACTGCCCTGAAAATCCTACATTTTCTGCCTTTTCATGCTTCCAACCCCCCCAGACCCCTGGCACCACTGATCTCTTAACTGTGTCCACAGTTTTGCCTTTTCCAGGTCGTGGAGTTGGAATCACACAGTACACAGCCTTCTCCGATTGGCTTCCTTCACTTAGTAACTGCGTGTACTGTTCTTCCGTGTTTCCTAAGGTTTTTTTTGCATCTTTGTTCATGAGAAAAATTGGTAATTCCTCTCATATTTTCATGAGGTTTTGTTAGCAAGGTCATGTGAGTGACAAAAAAAAATCTGGGAAGTTTTTTCTCCTTTTCTATTCTCTGAAAGAATTTGTTTAATATTTGTAGTATTTCTTTCTTAAGTGTTGGGGGGTTATACCAGTGAATTCACATGGGTGTGCCGTTTCCCTTCTGAATAGAGACCCCGGCTTCTTTAGTAGACACAGGCCATCCCTGTTTTCTTTTTCTTCTTATATCAGTTTGGTTAATTGGGTTTCTCACTGTTGAATGGAGCCCGTGCTTTTTACTTCATTGACTTCTGTCTTTTTATTGTTTACTTTATTCTGCTTTGAATTTATTTTTGTTCTCTAACATTCCCAAAAAGATGCTCAGATCATTGATTTCCAAACACTCTTGTTTTCTAAAAATGCATTTAAGGCTGTAAATTTTTCTCTAAGTGTGGCATTAGGTGAATCCCACAATTTTGTTATTTTCTGTATCCTTCCATTCCAAATAGTTTTAAATTTCAATCATTTTAAATTTTGATTTCTTCTCTGATGCATGGATTATTTAGAAGAATATTGCTTGATTTCCAAATATCAGGGGGGTGTTTTTTGAGCTGAGTTTTTGCTATTGATTTTTAGCTTTATGCTCTTATACTCAAAATATTTTATTATTTCAATTTTTTAAAATATATTGAAATTTGTTTTATGGGCCAGCCTATGATCAAAGTTAGTAAGTACACTTAAAAAGAGGATGTATCCCATTGGGGCGCCTGGCTGGCTCAGTCGTTAAGCGTCTGCCCTCGGCTCAGGTCGTGATCCCAGGGTCCCGGGATCGAGCCCCGCATTGGGCTCCCTGCTCGATGGGAAGCCTGCTTCTCCCTCTCTGTCTCCCCCTGCCTGTGTTCCCTCTCTGGCTGGCCAACAGTGCCCACAGAGGTCAACTGGACCTATTTTGATAATTGAGTTATTCTGACTGTTTTCGGTTACTGGGAAAGGTATATTCAAATATCCACCTACGGTTGTGATTTCACTATTTAGTTTCACTTTGCTGATTTTTGTTTTACATATATTTGAGATTCAGTTATTAGATGCATCAAATTTAAAACTGTTGCGTCCCCCGCAGATGGGGCCCTTGTGGCTTGGGCCGTCCCTCTACTTCTCCGGTGCCCCTCCTCACGGTGACGCCTGCCGACCCTGACATTATCTCCACTCACCCGCTTCCTGTGATTAAAGTTTGCAGGCACGACTTATTTCCATTCTTTTATAACCTTTTTCAGGCCTGGTGCTCCTACTGTCAACTCAATGTACATTAATGTGAAACAGAAATTCTGGCATGATTGACTTTCGATCACTCTTATTTCCGTGGCTCTACCACCTGCTCTGTTGCTCTGTTCTCGCTCTACTTTCCTTCTTAGGGATTAAGCAAATGCTTTCGTCACGCTGTTTCACTTCCGGCAGCCTGTGGTTGCCTGGACGGTCTCACACGGAGGCTGCTCCGTCACTTGCATTCCCACAGCGGCTCTTGAAAGCCCTGTTGACCTTACAGCCCCTTGCGCTTTTCCATTTGCTGTCTCACCGATGCCTGCAAATCACGAGAGCCTCTTATGACCTTGCTGGCGTCTCAGCGACCAAGTCTTCACCCGAAAGGGCACCAAACGAACATGAAGAGAGAACTCAAAGAAGAAGGAAGTTTCCCCACCGGGTGGCGGGTGGGGTAGGTGGGGCTGGGGGCCGGTGCAGACAGCGCAGGCTGCCCGCTGCCCAGCAGAGGCCTGTAAACCGGGACCAGACGGACACGAGCCCTGGGCAGCTGGAGATTGTGGGAAGCACAGGTCCAGGGAGGTCGGCAGGCCCGGGAGCCTGTGGGTGTGCCGTGTCGACGACACAGCGGCCCTGATCGGGGCAGCGGGGGACCCCAGCAACACCTCACGGCCTGGAGGGGCCGAGCAAGCAGGCGGTGGCGAGTCGCAGCCCATCACGGAGGAGGGAGCGGTCTTGCCCATGCCCACACTACCTGCCGCAGAGCCAGGGGGATGCAGCCACTGCCACGGCCAGAGACGAAGCCGTGAGCCCGCCGGGCTCTGACGGCTGACGGGCCCCTACATGGCTCACGCGATCCCCGGGTGTGCTCCGCTCCCCAGCCGGCAGCCCCTCCCGGCCTCCTTCTGGGATCGCTGTCAGCCAACGGTCAGGGCCCTGGAGGCGGCCTGGGGGTGGCTGTGCACGAGGCCGACCCCACAGCGCCCGCGACACAGCGCAGTCAGTGGGGCCGCGACACTCCACGCCTCAAGCAGGCAGCTCCCGGGCTGCCCTCGAGACCAACCGATCTAAAACGGCCCATTGAATAAGAGTTGGAATCAATCACAGCGCGCAGGCAGCAAGCCATTTGGGTTCTAAAGCTTCTGCTCGTGACTGAATAATTCTTATGATAAAATAAATAACCCCTATATCTATTCGTCAGGACTGACCCTGCAGGAATTCTTCTCACGAACTCTTAGTTACTGAATTTTTTGGTTGCCATGTGTTCCTGAATGTCATGAACCAGCCATTGTTTTTCCAACAGAATCTCTAACCCAGACTCCTCAATAACTAAAACCAGGGCCCCAGGAATCCCCCAACAGCGAAGTCCTAGCCTAGCTCACAGCACTCATCAGCCCTACGGAGAAGGCGTGTCTGGACCGTCGCTCACCCCCGTGAGACTCACTCAGCGGCGTCGGCCTCTCTTACTGCAGCCGCGCACTGCTCCAGTACGGAACCGAGCCCTGCCGTCCGGGGCCCCACGTGGCCCTCGGGGCCCGCCAGGCGCAGACCCCCCACTGACTGGAAGACGCTGTCCAGACGGGGTCGACCCCCTGCCTCCCCGAGGCCCCGATCAAAGGCTAACATCATCCAGAAACAGCCTCACACACCCAATCCCTGGCCACCCCATGATCCAGTCAAGCTGACCCCTAAATTAACCATCACGCTGATGTGTATTTTCACAGGTGATGCTGCCTGGGTCCCAAGACAGCCTCGTGGGGGGAGTGGGGCAGGGAGGAGTAGGAGCTGGTGGTGAACCAGGCAGGAGCGAGTCTGCACTTATGTCTAAGTGCAGATGGTTTCGCGGGCAGCTGGCTCCCGGCTTAGTGCTGCCCCCAATGGTACCGGCTTCCAGAATCTGATTCGGAGCTTTCTAGGCGGGGTGGCCTGGGGGACTCTGAAGCCACAGCCTTCCGGCAGCCCCTCCCTGCCTGCCTGGGGGCAGCCTTCTCCTGGGGGGATGCCCGCCGCTCACCCCCACTCTGCCGTGCCACCTCCGTTCCTCGGGGCTCTTGGGATAGAGGAGCGGCCATAAGTGTGTCACTAAAGGAGTGGGGTTTTCAGAGTGCCCGAGGCTTTGCAATGAAGTCCGTGGTGCGGGGGGCGGGTCCCTCGTACCCCCGGGAAGGCCAGAACTAGGAGCAGCCAGATGACGCCTGCGTTTTGTCTTCTTTAGAAACTGGTGCTTGACCTAATCATCTGAGTGGTTTGGTTTGTTTTTAAGATTTTATTTATTTATTTGACAGAGAGAAACAGAGCCAGAGAGGGAACTCAAGCAGGGGGGGTGAGAGAGGGAGAAGCAGGCTTCCCGCCGAGCAGGGAGCCCGATGTGGGACTCGATCCCGGGTCTCCGGGGTCATGACCTGAGCCGAAGGCAGACGCTTAAGGACTGAGCTCCCCCCGGGCGCCCCTCAAGTGGTTTTGTGGTTGAAGGAAATGCCGATCCACTTAAATCTCGGTGGCTTGACTCCACTGAGCACGGCGGCCTCCCCAACAGCCCCAAACCCTCCATTACTGCATTTCAAGCAGAAAGGGACCAACCAGAAGCACAAAAATGCAGAAGCCAAGACTGCTGGTGGGCTGAAATGGCCACGTGTCTGTAGAAGGGCTGTGACGGGAAGGCCAGACCCCAATCCCCAGCACTCTGGCCCCCCCGAAGATGTCCAGGCAAGTGCGGGTCACGGGAGGTTTTGGCGAGTGGACGGGCGCAAGCGCGGGGTGCAGAGGGCACCGACCATAGTTGTCCCCACTCCTTCCGACCCGGGCCCGAACCTGACCGGCAGCCTGCCCCGTGACAGCACCGCTCCTCCTGGGAAATGCGTCCAGCTAGGGTGGCCACGTCCCCCGGCAGCAAGCACAGGGCTCAGCGGTGCCCACGGGGTTGGACGGGAGCAGGGGCCACCTCGGGACGGCCGGAGCACATCTCTCCAGAGCCAGCAAACCAGATGGCAGCCGGAGCCCAGCCTGGCACCAGGGGTCCGGGGGCACTCGTCCACAGCCACTCCTGGACCTTTACTCCGGGCTCCGTGGCACTGCGGGCGGCTGAGCCCACACGGGGAGCCTGCAGACGCGTGTCCGGCGAGCACTCTCCCGGCCGTCGGCTCCTGGGCCCGCACAGACACGGTGGTGGTCAGCGTACCGCTCAGGAGGGATGGGCAGGGAGAGGGGGCAGGAAGCCTGCTCCCGGAGAGAGTGTGGGCTGCAGAGATGGGCTCATACAAGACGAGATAACACTGATCAGAAGAGAAGACGGAGACGCTGCAGACCAAGGACAGAGACGAGAGACGAGCCCGACCGTGGCCACAACACGTGGGGTCTGAGTGTCTCTGCGGTGACTCAGCAGCCACGCCTCGGTCCACCGGGCCTGCCGCGGGAATGGCGTGGCCAGGGACGCTCAAGGGGCGCCAGGCCCTAACGCAAAGCCCGCAGGAGCTCTCCTGCGTCCAGGCGGATGTGGGCAGTCAGGTCGGTCAACACCCGGGAGGCGAAGGCAGCTCCCAGGCCGGAGGACCCGGTGAGCAGAGGCCGCTCCGTGCGCGGGGCTACAGTTCCCTGTCCCGTGTGTGGGCAGAAGCCCCCAGCCGCCTCGGCCAGCGGGCCAGCCCCATCAGCCGCCGCTCGTTGGCCAGCCCCATCAGCCGCCGCTCGTCCTCCACGATTTCCTCCCCCAACCCGCAGCCCACCGGGCACGCCCCAGCTGACAGGCGTTCTCCAAACACCTGCCCGCTCCTCCTGGAAAGGGCCAAGGTCACCGGAAACAAGGCGAGTCTGAGAAACCGCCACAGCCTAGAGGAACCTGGGCCGGATGCTGGGGAGGGTAGACCCGGGGGGAAAAGTGAGGCCATCTGAATAAAAGTAAGCAATAATGTGTCGCCTCTCGGCTCCCCAGTTGTGACCAGCGTCCCACAGCAGCATGGGTGTGGCCAGCAGAAGAGGGTGGGAGCAGGGTCTCTGGAACTCTCCACCGTGTCTCACTCCTCCAGTGTGGATGCTCACGGACGCACAGCCCCTGGACGGCACACCAGCTCCTCGCGGTCACCGAAGGGCCTGCAACCGGGCAGAGGGAAGACAGCCCTGGGAGCCCCCGGGGCCACTGTCCCCGGGCTGTGTGTCGGCAACGCCTGGGCAGCTGGACGCCACCGCGGCGGCAAGGCCGGCCACACACAGGCCACCACGGTGCCATGAGGTGCTGGGGAAAGCGGTGCCCACAGCCCACGTTCAGAGCCACACCCTCACCGCCAAAGAAACCAGATGGGGAAATACAGCAGGGCTCCTGCCGGAGGGTCCCGGTGGGGGTCCCGCCTGCCGAGGAGACCCCCTTTCCCCTGCCCTGCCTCTGGGGGGAGGCGACCAGCAGACCTTCTGAGGGGCGCTCAGATTCGTCCTTCTGATGAACGCCCATCGTCGCTCACCCCCTCGCCGGAAGGACCGGACAGCCCCTCTCTGCGCTGCCGGGCCCCCAGCAACGTGAGTCCACGGAGCGCTTTGCGAACTCCAACACTGTCCTGGTCGTTAGTGCCACGCGACGATAAAGGTCCTCGTTTGAAACAAGACAAAGCGGAGTGCCCGCGGGCATCTCATATGCGGAAATAGAACGGAGCCATGCTCCTGAATGGGTCACCTGACAGATGGACCAGAGTTCCCTAGATGATAATCTCAAAAATCAGCTTTGTCTCAGAAATCACTTCTCTGTGTCTCATGTTCATGCTCTGCTGAGGGTGAAGCTCACAGGGCCCCCAGCTGTGGGCGGAGTTCTGGGGACGGCCCAAGGACAGGGCTGTGGGGGACGTGAGGCTCCCTCCCTGCCCACCCGCCCTGCTTGGCCAGTGGCGCCGAGGTGAGGTGGCTGCGTGGACACGTGGGACGGAGGGACTGGGTCTGCTCCGGGCTGGCCCCCGTCCTTCTCAGTCATTGAGTGGAAGTGGCCGGAGGGAAGTCCCACGCCCAGACATCTGTGGGCAGGGTGAGTCACCGCCAGGCGGGCTGGGCGTCCTGTGACACAGCGCACGACGGTGACGGCGGCTCTGCGGAAGGGGCCGAAATGCTCACACTTACTCCAGGACGTCTTCACGCACAAGAAGGGAGGGGCTGGCGCCTCCAGGCCCCACATGAACTCAGTCTCTGGGCTCCCCTTGTCCCCAGAAGCTCCACAGGATGGGAGAAGTCAGAGGGGGCCCTGGGGTGGCCAGGGTGGTGGTCTCCACGAGGGGCTGACCCCGCCCAATGTGCTGCCACAGGTACCGTCCGGCCCAGGCCTGTGGGGGACAGCAGGCAGCGTGCGTCACAACGCGGGGACCCCGTCCTCCTGCTGCCCACGGATGCTCGCGGACCCACATGGCAGGCATGCCCACAGATGCACGCGCGCTGAGCCGGCATGTGCCACCGTGGCCGGCTGGGGCCCCCTAAGTGGAGGCCAGGGCTTAGGAAGACCTTCCACCAGGAAAGGATCTGGTTCTGAAAGCGCTGACCCTGGGGGCTTCGTCTAGAAGTGACCCATCACCCCAAGTGGTGTCCCCCCCAGACAGCAGGACACGCTGCCCCAGCTCCGAGAGGCACAGGCCCTGCGGGAGGCCCCACGACGATGGGAACATTTCTTTCTCCCCAGTGTGCGGCTGGACATGCAGCCTCCCGGGCCCGCACTCCGACAGCAGGTGGGCCTCCACGGATGCCCAGCGCTCTGGGGCATCACAGGGCTGCAGCCAGTGAGCGGCTCCCCTGAGCTGCGGCAGAGGAAGAAACGTGGGGAAATGAGTGTCTCCGCCTGCCACGAACTGACCGGTGGTCGCTCCCGCTGGCCCCCTCCTGCTCGCACTTCCCGACACTCTCGCCCGAGGCGGATGGACGGGCCGCAGCCCAGACCCCTCCGTAACGGAGCAAAGGGGCCAGACCTGAACCCACGCCTCACCTACTCAGGTGCAGCATGAACACGTGTGCCCACGTGTCTCCCCCGCCAGCCCACAGGGCCCTGGCATGCTGGAGGGGGTGCTGCACACCCTCAGGGAGCCTTCAGGGACCTGAGCGCCTTCCGTCCTCTGCTGAAGCTTGTCCTGCACCAGGGGGTGTGGGGGGCCGGGGGCAGCCACTCCTCCCTCCACAGAGAACCTGCCCCAGGAGGGGGCTGCCCACCCATGTAGCTGGCTGGGGGGAGCCTGTCTGACTGGGGTGCCCACGAGCTGCCCCCCACTGGCCTGCTCAGACTGCCAGGAAGAGGGCCCCTCCCTGCCTGGACCTGCTCTCGCCCCATGCCCTCCCTCCAGGGCTTTCTGCTGGGTCAGCCACCAGTTCCCAGCGAGGCCCTCCTGTCCCTCGTCTGCTGGAGGCCTGCACGGCCCTACTCAGGGCGCGGCTGGGTGTGAACGCTGCCCACCAGGCTCAGCCCTCATGTCGACAACAAGCACGGAGCCAAGGCTCCAAGCGTCTCTTGCTTTAGGTTTGTGGGAGCGGCCTTGAGTGTGCGCGAGCTGCGAGCTCCGGGTCACTCAGCAAACCTGGCCCCAGGAGCCGGGAAGCAATATCACAGGAGCCCACGCAGCACCCTGGGCCCACGGCATGTCCACCGGAAGAGCAGAGGTTAGGAGGGCCAGGGGGCATCCCCTCCTGGGGATTAGAGCTGAACTGTGTCCCTGAAAAGATGTGTTAGAGTCCTAGCCCCCAGGGCCACAAAGTGTGCCTTTATTTGGGGATGGGTCCCTACGAGGTGATCCAGTTACAGTGAGGTCCTTAGGGTGGGACCCTGACCCAACTGGACTTGTGTCCTCCCAGACATGTAAACGTGGAGGCGGCAGTGGTAAGAGGCACCCAAAAGCCACCACACGCAGGACACCAGCAGCCCCAGCAGCCAGAGACCTGCCTGGACCATCTCCCCTCTCAGAGAGTTCAGAAGGAGTAACCTGCTGACATCCTGACCTCCGACTTCTGACAGAACAAATGTCTGTACTTCTGAGCCACCCCATCTGCAGGTTACCTCCTGCCCAGGGCTGGTGCCTGGGGCCAAGGTCAGGATCCCAACAGGAAGTGCCCCTGATGTGGCGTGAGCGCTCCAGCCTTGGGCGCTAGCCTGACAGCCAGTGTGGGCTGCCAGCCACCTGAGGCCCAGCTGTTGATGTCCCGGTTAAGCCCCACTGCCCCTCCTGCGCGGTGCTCACGCACACATCAGGGACTCTTGCATCGTGAGCTTGAGAACAGAGCTCGGCACCGTGCAGGCTTTAGTTTGCAAATCCTGAGTAACCTGGGCCCACCCCTGCCCCCGTGGGCTCATGAGCAAGCCTTAGGAAAACAGCTTCCAACACAAGTTCACAGTCCAGCCAATACCCAGAAGGAAAAGTTTTAAAACTCTGAGCCTATGTTCCACCACATGGACTTTTTCCCAGTGTGTGAGAGTCTCATATGCTGGAAGAGGCAGAGAAGGAGGAAGAGAGAGCCACCTTCCCCACACTTTCTCTCTGCAAAGACATAGATATTCGGGCTTGAGGTCATACACGCTGTGTCTTGGCATTTCCATATAATATTTTCTTAATAATTGTCTCTACTGAGATGCTTGAGTGGCTCCGTCGATGAGGCATCTGCCTTTGGTTCAGATCATGACGTTGGGGTCCTGAGATCGAGCCCCACATCAGGCTCCCTGCTCAGTGGAGAGTCTGCTTCTCCCTCCCTGCTGCCTCTGCCGCTCCCTCTGCTCGCTCTGTCAAATAAATAAATAAAATCTTAAAAAAAAAAAAAAAAACCACTGTCTATATCATAGGCGTTCCACCGAAGCATAATTTGAAGGGTGACCCAGGATCTCATGATACCCGCTTTCTGTTCTCCATCCCTCTTACCGCCGCGTGGACCAGCCCCTGAGGCTCGCTCAGTGCCTCTAAAACGCCACTCCTTGTGGCTGCACTGCGGGAAGAGTGACAAGAGGGCGGGTGAGCCCTGCTGAGGGCAGGCGGAATGTGTGCACAAACACAGGCATGCTGGGAATGCGGGCAAACCTGACTTCGCTATGTGCAGGAGAGCACTCAACAGACATTTTGGGGAAGGAATCTAAGACTCAATAGCCCGGTAAATATTAGCACAGTGTGTCGCACCCCGAGTAGCAAATGGGGAGGGGGCTGGCTCCTGCCCAGGGGGCCCCCCCGCAGCACTTCACAGCCTCGCGGCCTGAGCTCCCCGCGAAGCCCCTGGAGACTGGTCCACACAGGCCCGGGGGACGGGAGGCTGGGGGTGCTCTGGGTCCCTGCCCCGAGAGCCTGAGAGCCAGGGAGCCTGGGCCGCCCACCCTTCCTCCTCGGGCGCTGTGTAAATGGGTCAAACTGTCAGAGAAGTGCCCAGGCAAAGGCGGCGGGGGCAGGACCTGGCTCTCCGCTCACCATTATCGGGGGCGGGGGCAGCGCCCGGCTCTCCGCACACCATTGTCAGGGGAGCACTCGGCTTAGAAGGTGGGACTCTAAAACCAGCGCAGCACTGCAGGGTCAAATAATGCTGACGTGAATAGAAGAGTCATTCCCAGCTAACCTGCATTATGGTCACAATCTTTATATGCCCAATTACCCTGGAGTGACACGTCTCCAGAACAGGGGAAGGAGGATGGGGACCGGGGTTACCCACAAGCACCTGCCTTCAGGGGCAGGGGGAGCCTTCAACAAACATGTGGTTAAAACCCGTACACGTGTCGGGGCCAGGGAACCGAACTTGTCGCCCCACAGAGGGGAGGCTGAAGAGCTGTAGCCCCCCATCGAGGACGCCAAGTGACCCGGACCCCAGGCCCCGCTGGCCCCACACCTGTGTCTCCTGCGGCTGGGTCTGCAGAGCCTCAGTTGGGCACCTAGACCCCGCATCCATCGCCTGCCTCTGAAATCAGCTGCCCCTTCCCTACCCTGTGCTGCTGAGCTCAACCCGCTCGTCCCCTGCTTGCACAGACACACGGGAGAACCGGGCGAGGGGCACTCGGCCTCCTGGGCGAGCTTTGGCTCAGTGTGGCCCTCTGCCCCATGGGAGAGCAGGCGTCCTCACAAAGCCCCCGGCCAGCTGCCCTCGGGATGGCACCCTCTGTTCCCTGGGACTACCAGCAGCAGGATTTCAGCCCCGTTTCTGCCCCTGGGGGTCTGAGCCAAGGGTCACTTTGAGGATTGTGCCTGAGAAGAGGAGGAGGAAATGCGGCCCCTTCTCTCCCTCTGCTCTGCTGATTTTCTGAAACGGAGACCTCAGTGCACTCGTGTGAACAACAAGCCACCTTCAAAAGATCTCACCGCGGCAGCAAGAATGAATGTCTGAAGACACACTCAGACATCAGTCCCCAGGGCCTGACCGCGCACCCCCTGCCCTCAGCGGGAAACGCTGCCCGGGGCTGGCTCCCCGAGGGGGGCTAATGGCTCTCAGGTGCTGCCAGGGGCTGCCCTCCGCGCCTGTCACTACCGAGCCTCGTCCCACGGCCCCAGCCGGGTCACGCGGTCCCCTGGGGCAGACCATGTGGTCCTGCGTGCCTGGCAGGGTCCTCCTCCCCAGGCTGCACCTGTGACTTGGTACCAGCTACCATTTCACCTGTCCGGGGCTGGGGTTAAGGGTCAGGCTGTCTCACACTTCTTGGGGGACCCCACCCTCCCCCATGGGGTGAAGCACAGGTGGTCAGAGTGGCTCTAGTGTCCCCGCCCAGCACAGGGTCTCCCTGGACACGCTTTCCCCTGGGGCACTGGACACCAGGGAGCCCTGCTGCTTCCTTCTGGGAGCCATCCAAAGAGCTAGGGCTCAAAGCCAAAAAAGCCAGGCCTGAGAACTAAACAGACAGGCCCCTGGCGTCCGAGGATGTCCCCTCGCCGGAACCAGAACCACACTCTCAGGTCTGAGCACATGCGGTGTCCCGCAGACAGCAGGGGGTGCCGACCAACGCCCACTCCCTCCAACCCAAAACCAGGGTGTGTGGGATCTAGGAAGCAGAGAAGAGGCGGCCATGAGGGGCCGCTGGACCCCACGCGCTGGGGAGAGTCGTGGGACGGGGTTCCTCCAAGCTTCACCCACTGAACCAGAGTCGGCCCTTGGCCCCACCGCGCCCGCCGGGATTGCCTCAGTAAAGAGCTCTCTCCCCGGGTGCCCGCTGTGATTCGTCACCCAGAGCCCGCCGCGCAGCAACCCTTTCTGCTCGAAGCCGGTCGGCAATGGAACAGAGGCTTTTTGTTGCCCTGGGCTTTCCAGCGTGAGCGATCTTGCTCCACAGACCAAAGGCGCCTGGCCAGCGTCCAGCAGGGCACAGAGGGGTCTGTGTGCCTGCTGGGCCAACCTCTTGGCACAGCCACGGCGGGAAGGGGGGCAGCCGTTCATAAAACTCTGACTTGTGTGAATGAGGTTTCTTTTTCCCAAAGCAGCCAAAATGTCGGTCCAGGCTGAAAGCCCAGGGCCTGCCAGGGTCACGGCATTTACATTTAAAATGAAATTATTATAGAATCAGAAGCTAGGGTAAGTTCTTTTTTCTCTTACCTTTCTTTAATGAAGTGGACTGGAATACTGAGATCAAGTCCTACCTTTTCAAAACGCACCTGGCTGAGCAGGGTCGGTGCCTGGGGTCGGCCGGGAATACCCCTCGCTGACGCTGTGAGCCCGCGAAGGACCGTCTCCCCCAGAGACGCCCGCGTGGCCGGGCACAGCCGGGCAGACGTGATGCCAGTTCTCTGTAACTTCGCCCCCAAACCCAAGGGCTTGCCCGCGGAGCTGTGTGTGAGACCAGATTTGTGAAAATCCCGTGAGTGGCAAAACACCTTATTACAATAACAGTTCCAACCTCAAAAGTAGGATAAAATCAGAAAGCTGAAGTTAAACATGTAAAAGCCACAATTTCCTTAGCAAATAAAATAAAACTGAACGCCTAAACTTTCAGTTCGCAAGCCCTCGTCCTCTTAAGTACGCTCAGCATCAGCACCACGGCTCCTTGCCTCGCCCGATCCCAGCCGGCTTCCCCACGCAGACCCTGGCTGCCAGCGAGCCCGCGCCTGCGTCCCTGCCCGGCCCCCTCCTCCTGCACCCCACCACGCTGGCCTCCTGTGCCAACGCCGCCGAAACTTTCCAGTGACCACCTCTGCTCAGCCACGCCCGTCTACTCTGCCTCCCTGGGTCTGTCACCGGGAGTGGGGGCCACTAGCAGTGGGGCCTTCAGTTCCTGCTTAGGAACCTGACAACTCTCGGTGCTCCCAAGGTGACCATGCAAACAGGTTATCACTTCCCTCCTTGATAGGCAGGTTCTGATTTCTCTCAGTTCCAAAATAAAACTCTCTGTGAGACTTCTCTGGAGTGTAATTCCTAGATCACGGGGCGTGTCCTTACTGGATATTGGCAGCCCCCCCACCCAGGGGGACTGCTCTCCTCCATGTACTGCATCCCCACATGGCCCCCAACGTTCGGCCTCATCAGATCCCCTAGGGATGTCTCTGTCCTTCCCGAGCTCCAGCCAGCGTGATCATCTTCTCACCTGTGGGTTGCCCACGCAGGCTTCGTCTTCTGGGCGCTGCCTGTTCATGTCCCACACCCATTACTCTGTTGCCTGCTTTCCTACAAGCTATGTGCAAGTTCTTTGCATCGTATCTAACTTTGATACTCTTTGTATGTAACTTGATACTCTTTGTAACTATTTTGTGCCCAATTTGTGGCTTGTATATCAGTGGTCTACATACGACTTTTACAGTGTTGTCTTATTGACGTGTATCAGTATTTTTCTGTAGGACTTGTGCTTTTAGTGGGCTTTATGAGAAATCTTTCTCTATTCCAAAATCATTAAGATAAACTCTATTTTTTAACTTTGAGATTACACTTTCCACATTTAATCCCTCATTCATTTGTGGGGTTCTCTAACTGGAGTAAAATAGTGTAAGACTGCGCGACCAGCACCAAAGCTCTCTCCTCTCCCCAGACTGACTCATTCATTTTTGGATCCCTTTACCCCACAGATCCTGACGGAGCATCTCCTAGATGCTGCTGTGAGGTGCAGGAATGTGTCAGCAGATGGAATGACGCCCACCCCGCCGTCCCCGGGAGCGGACCCTCCCACAGAGGAGGCTGACAGCCGGACAGCATCACACGGACAAGGAGAACATCCCGCGACCGGAGCGAGGAGCCCCAGGATTTGTCCCTTCCGGCCACAGCCCCCATCAGCCTGGGGTGCGACAGCGCGAGGTCTGCACACCGGCCACGCGTCAGCCCTGATTGGAACTCGCTGCTGCGACTCTAAGCCATTTTGTCAAGGAAAGTCGCCTGGTGACAAAAGCAAGCTCCCCCTGTAGACGGGGTGTCTGCGTGCATGGGAGGTGCTCCCAGACCTGTGGGTGAGGCAGGCGGTGGAGGGTGGCTCTGAGGACAGCCCTGGCCTTGGGTCCCAGGGGCCCCAGTGGGCGGGTTCCCCAGCAGACTCTTCCGGGGTGTCCAAGCACAGGCTGGTTCCCCCACAGTTTGCAATGGGGAGCCCGGCTCAGACTGCACACGGGAGGGACAAGTGGGACGAGCCAGGGTGGGGGCCACACTGCTGGCCCCCCGGCGGGAGGTCTCAGGCGAACTCATGGCACCAGAGAAGAGGCACTGGCAGGGTCACCCCGACCACCCCCTAGCCCGGCCAAGGCAGGACAGGCTCCAGAGCACCCCCACGGGCCCCCGCACACTGGCTCCCCGCCACACCCAGTGTCCTGACCCAGGTTTCCCAAAATGCCATGGTTGGTGCCCTTGCTGTGCCCTCTCCCCAGGGGCCACCTGGGACCTTAGTGGAAAAGCCATCCATCCGGGAAATGTCCCTATAGCCTGTGGCTGAGGCAGGCCGGTCCCCCGGGGAGCCGTGTGCAGCCTACTGAGGGATAACCAAATAAGAATTCGCAATGCCAACCGAATAATAACATATCCGCAGAATTTATTTTTGCTGCCTCAGGGTCCCCAGCCAACCCGAGGAAGCCCCCCCGGGCCCCCAGGCGACCCGCCCCTCTGAGCCCTGACCCTGGACACAGGGTCTACAGCAAGCACACAGCTGCACCACATCGGTGACATTTCACTCCACATCCTCCTCCTGGTTTCCCAGCGAGGGTTTCTAGCGAGGAACCCGCCCTCACGTTTCACACCTGTTAAGTGTAAAGTGACCGCAGAAATCACAGGGCCACACAGGGGTGTGCGCGACAGAGCTGTGTGTGAGCGGGGAGCCTGGACCCCGCGTCGCCATCCCGCCTGTCAGGGACCAGGCACAAATTCTTCCTGAGAACTTACTGAAATGGGAGGCATGTCTGCGAAGGGTCCCTGGGGCCCAACCCTACCGAACGTCCCCAGGGCACAAGCTGCCCTGAGCCGTCTCACGAGGGGCTCTCGACGTACCACAGGGACCCTCCAGATGAAGGAGCAGCCCTGGGAACACTTGACATGTTCTCCTCATGTGGCACTGCTTGGCTATGGCCAGCACGTCCCCCAGATTTCTTTTTTAAGGACGAAAAGACAAAGTTTCCTTAGATCTTACTGCCTCTTGGAGCTTGACCGGGAAAGCCTGGCCCCTGCAGTCCTCATCAGAGCCTCAGGCCGCCCCGCCCCAGCTTACGTCCTCGGGGTACAGCCCAGGAGCACTCACTCAGTCACTTTCTTCATGAATCTCTTAAAACAAAGAGGAAAGAAGAAACCAAGTCTGGAAGGAACGGCTCCCACAGGCTCCAGGGACTGAGGGACGACGGAATTCAAGCTCAGGCCTGGCTGCCGTCTGGGCCCAGGTCTGCTCGGCCAAGCCTCCTGCGGCAGGGGGATGTGGGAGGGCGCGTCTCCTGGTGAGACTCGGTCCTCGCCTCTGGACACGAGAAACTGACATGAAGACGTTCTCTGCATTAGAATGACAGTGAAACAAAGAGCCCGGTCCCAGTGGGGTGGGATGCCTTGGCCACAGACCCCGAGAAGTTTCCCAGACCAGAGGCCGGGGCTCCGCCAAGGAGGAGGGGGAGGAGGCCGCTGCTCTGCCGCCAGAGGGCTGCGCTCAGGGCAGGGGAAGGGCCCACAGGCTGCGCTCGGGGCAGGGGAAGGGCCCACGGGCTGCGCTCAGGGCAGGGGAAGGGCCCACGGGCTGCGCTCGGGGCAGGGGAAGGGCCCACGGGCTGCGCTCGGGGCAGGGGAAGGGCCCACGGGCTGCGCTCGGGGCAGGGGAAGGGCCCACGGGCTGCGCTCGGGGCAGGGGAAGGGCCCACGGGCTGCGCTCGGGGCAGGGGAAGGGCCCACGGGCTGCGCTCGGGGCAGGGGAAGGCCCCACGGGCTGCGCTCGGGGCAGGGGAAGGCCCCACGGGCTGCGCTCCGACAGCCATGTACCGAGAGCCTCTGGCAGCCCGGCTTAGCAAAGACTGACCATCAGGGTGCCGTTCACAGCCGCCCTCGAGAGGGCTGCTCTCATTAACCTGTTTCTACAGATGACAAAACCCAGGCTGAGAAGGGGAAAGAACTTGTCGCACATTCCTGTCGGTAAATGAGGGTGCCGGACCGCTACCCCAACACAGGCAGCCCCCAGGAACCCTTGCCTGTCGGCACCGCACACACACGCCAGGCTGTGTGCCCAGAGAGATGTGTGTGTGTGTGTTACACAGTAACAAATCACGGAGGTACGGTGAGCAGAGAACACCCCAGCATCTGTGAACGTTCATAGAGAGGGGCAAACTGCCCCACAGGGTGCTCGCTCCCTCCCTCGAGGATCAGAGATAGCCACAGCTGGACTTGTAGTGGGGTACACGGGGTCAGCAGCGTCCCTCTCCCCTGACCCAGCCAGCTTTCCACAAAACCCCACCTGCAGTCCAGGGTCAGGTCCTCAGAGCAGTGAGACCAATTCCCTAACCTTCCTAAAAGAACGCACATTCTATATTTACCCAGCGTGTCAGACTCGGGCTGGTGAGGGATCAGGGCGGTGCACCTGCCCACCCCCAGACCCCTGCTGGCCGGAAGCCTGCTGGTTCCAGCAGTGGACGCCGTGTCCTTACTAGGCAGCTAGTGCTTGGCGGGCCCTCGCTGGGAGCCAGACCTGCCCTGGGCGCTCCACCCTCCCCCACCCTGGGCGCTCCACCCCCCACACCCCACCGCCGCGCTCCACAACCCACCCTGGGCGCTGCGCACACACCACCCCCCCACCCCCCGCATTCTACCCGGCCCTGGGCTCTGCACCCACGTTCCCTCTCCCCACCTGTGGACACCCTCTGGACAGCTTCAGGCTTACACACAGGCTACCGCCTTGTAGACAGCTGGGGGGGGGGGGACGGGGGCGGAGAGGAGGAGAGCCCCTCCCAGGGTCACGGCAGAACCCGTGCCCATGGCTCCGGTCCACTGCCTTCTCGTGTCATGAGACATAGCTCACGTGGAGGGGACCCATGGCCAGTGCCAACCCATCCCAGCCACGAGGACGGGGCCTGACAAGCAGCTCTCCAGGGCGGTCCTGGGGATCCTGAGCACAGAGGACGGGAACAGGGCTGAAAACACTGTCAGAAAATGTTACGTGCGTGGCGCTGTCTGAAAGGCCAGTGGAGGCCGCTGAAGGGGAGGGTTGCTGTCCTGGAGGCGATGGCCCGGCTGAGCAGCGCCAGCGAGCACATCATTTCTAGCTCGCAGAAGGCCGCTGCACGAGGAATTAGGCTCCTTCTGGGTGATCAACACCTGTTCTCGATGGGGAGCACCCTAAAAAGACCGGATGAATGAAATAGACACCACGTGAGTCTTAACGACACAAACAGGCCCAGGGCCGGGACCACCCACCCAGGAAGTCCTTCCCACACACAGATGCTCGCCCCTGGCCCCTTGCTCTGCAGGATACGCCCTCGCCGCGGTCGCTCTAAAGTCAAGTAGCTCATAAAACGCCTCTGATCCAGGAAGAGTTCTTGGCCTCATCAATTCAAGGGTTGAAAGTGTGTACAAGGGTCCTCTTAATGACCAATAGCCCGAAGTGAGGAAGCCAGATCAGGTGATTTCCAGCGTGTGTTACGAGAGACCGAGAGCCCTCGCTCCGACCGGCTTCCGTGTTTGCTAAAGCGAGATCCACTTGTGCGAAGCAAAGCACCCTTGGTCCTGGGCCACCACAGCTGGGGCGTCAGAGCACGTGGGACAGATGCGCCCGGCAGGCCACGAGCTTGCGTGTGTGGGTTTGGAGGTGGGGAGGGGCCAGGTACGTGGGCAGGTGCCGGTCTGCCCAGGCCACCCACACCTGCTGTGCCCAACACTTCGGGGGTGAGTGACCACCAGAACCCCCCAGCTGTGTGAGAGCTCTGCCCAGGAGCCTGCAGCCAGCCAGCCGGGGGGGCCTGGGGAAGGAAGGGAGGGAGGGAGGCGGCAGGGAGCAGCCTCAGACCTCCGGCCCGCCTCCACGCGAGGCACCAGGTCCTGCAAACCCACGGGGGTCTGGCTCTGGGCTCGAGGAGGCGCGTCCCCGTCCCCGCTGCAGTGGAGGGCGTTTTCATCTCTACTGAAGTACATTCGTCCCAGGGGCCTCTTTCCAGACCTCACGTCCTCCTGCCCCAGGACCTTCCTCATCCTCCTCTCTGAAGCTGCTCCTCTCTCCCTGCAGCCCCCCGCCGGACACGGTGCCAGGCAACGGCAAGGCAGGCAGGGGAAGGCTGTCTCTGCCCTGGGCAGCCGTGTGCTTCTCCACCAACAATGAGGGAAGCGCAGTCGGGGAGAGCCGGCAGGCTCACCCGGGGGTGGGGCTGGCCAGTGTGCCCTCCTCACAGTGACTCTCCCCCTCTGGGGACTTGCCCTCCTCTCTGTTTTTGCGCATCGGCAGAAGTCATTCAACACAGCACTTTTCAAAGCCAACCAGAAAGAATCACTGTAAGCAACTGTTTTTCATAAAAGATCACTCCTTTGAGAATAATTGGCTTCATATTTGTGGGATTTTTGACATTTAAGAAGCAAAATTACATGTAAACATTTGTTCTGCACACTGAAAGTGTGAAGAAATTTGTGCTCGAGTACTAAAAAAACTGCTTCCATGCCTCTGAATTTCAGAACTCTCTTAGATGCTGACGAGGCCCCATGGAAGAGGTCATCATCTCAGATCACGTTTGTGCTGGGGGAGTGGACAGGAAACACAGCTAAGAGAGGTGTGGTGCGGACGAGCTTCGCCATCTGTAGGGCCCTTGAATCCCGGACTTCCCCAGTAGTTGAAATCCACACACACGGTATAAAATCCCGTGAAGCATTTAGATCGTTATTTGATTTCAAACGTCTGTATATTTGAGGGAAGTGGTTTTATCGTAACCCAAGTGCTGCAAAAATATGACCTCTCTGGGGAGGGCAGCCTAGAGAAATGCCCCACGGGGCAACGTCCATGCCAGAGTCCTGACCCCTGAGCAGAAAGAAAGACCCCTGGACATGTGGCCAAAGCCATCAGTGGCCCTAGCGGCGATCTTGGTCAGTTGGCCGGTTTCTTGTGCCTCAGTTTCCCTATCTATAAAATGGCCCTATTTCACTCACAGACAGTGCCTTGGAAACTATTCTGTTCCAAACAAATTAAACGTGACGTTGAATGCACCTGGAAGGCACGGGTGCCCTACACCGCAGGGGGAGAGGGTAACAGGACCCCCAAGTCTTACCAGCCTGACTTTCGGCTCAAACATGAAGAAAGTGAGGGGGTAGAAAGGCAGACGTGCAGGCAGAAGCAACAGCACACGATAGAAACCTAAGGCCACCGGCTGGGGAGGGGTGCGGGAAGAGACAAGCAAAAGGGTCTAGAACGAGGGACTCCGGCTTTCTCCGTGACGGGGTGGGTGTTGTCAGGGAGGCAGGAGCCTGCTGACCTGCGGGGGGGCTCTGGCTGCAGCTCTGACGTCTGCCCTAAGGAAGTCTTTCTATTCTGAGCTTTGACGCCTGGGACCTGCTCACCCTGGGAGCTAGCTGACTCACCTTCCATGTGCAAAGCAGCCCATCCAGAGAGCACCCCACCCCTCCTCTCTGCAGCCACTACCCGCCACCCCTAATCACCCCACCCTGGTGCCAGACCTCCAGGGACAGCCCCACAGGCCTTCAGCCACTGAAATCACTCACACTAGCCAACTCTAAGCCCGGCTTCCCTGCTTTGTCTGCTCCTCCTGCAGAAACCACAGGGAAGGGTCTTGTGACATTTTCCACCGGCTCCACGACCTCCTGCCAGACCTGGTGCTCCCCAAGCCCCACGGCAGGCACGCCTCCTGGTTCCAGGCTTCTGTGAGCAGATATCACCCTTCCTGCCTCGTCCATGTCTGTGGGGCTCGCCACAGCACGCGAGAACACCCCCAGTACCCTTACGACACATTCTTATGAAAGAATACGTTTAACGCGCTCCAAAACAAAACCTTCAGGGGAATGTCTGACAAGGTTTTTTTAAGATTTTATTTATTTGACACACACAGAGAGAGATCACAGGGAGGCAGGGAGGCAGGCACAGAGAAAGGAAAGAGCAGAGAGCCCGATGCAGCCTCGATCCCAGGACCCTGAGAGCATGACCTGAGCCAAAGGCAGAGGCTTAACCCACTGAGCCACCCAGGCGCCCCTTCCAGTGGAATTTCAACAATAGGACAAACTCCCTCTCTAAGTTGGATGGACAGATAAACTTCTATGAATCACTAGGGCAATTCTTAAAAAGCAGCAGCAATAGGAATTCGCCCTCCTGGTTACTAACGCACGTGATTCCAAAGCTACGGCTGTTGGAGCAGTGTGGGGCCGCTGGGAACAAATAAACCAATGATATAAAATAGAGCATCCAGAAATAGCTTTATAAATCCTTGTGTTCATGCCTGAGGGGAAGCCACAAGCTGGGGAGGCGAGCCGATAGATGGTGTTGAGAATACAGGGTCCCGGAGCAGAGGAGAAAAACGCATCGACCGATGAAGAACACCGTGAAAGGCAGAACGAAAAACAAGTATCAGAAGAAAATGGAGACCTCATCTTCTCTGAGAAACTGTACGTGACTCTAAAAGTCAACAAACAGACCAAAACACACAGCCCCACGTGAGCCAGGGGGCCCTATGTTGTCAGTCCGCCTGGAGAACCAGTCGCTCCGTCTTCCTAAGACAGAAGCAGAGCGACAGCAAGGAGCGGCAGGGCCGCCGCGAGGGCTTCCTGGAGCCCGGCCGCCTGCCTGTGCACCAGGGTCTCTATTCCAGAAGAAATTCCTGGAGAACCACTGGGGATTTGCCTTAGAGGTTCATGGGCCCCACTGGTAGTTTCTTCAAAATAAGAAAGACAATTGTTTAACCCGTTGCCCAAGGCCAACTTCTCCTAGTCAAGCTTCCAGAATATTTCACAACTTCTAGAACAGTCCAACACAGGATTAAAATTGAAGCGAAGAAAGCATGAAGCCGTAAGAGCCAATCAACTTCCCTGGACTCCTGTTTCTGGGCCCTGCACTCCTCACGCCTGCTCTCCGTGGACCCACCCTCCTGGCCCTGCACTCCTCACCTCTAGTCTCCATGGACTCACCTTTCTGGGCCCTGCACTCCTCACCCTTGCTCTCCATGGCCTCATCCTCTGGGCCCTGCACTCCTCACCCCTGCTCTCCACAGACCCATCCTTCTTAGCCCTCCATTCTTCACCCCTGCTCTCCCTGGCCTCATCCTCTGGGCCCTGCACTCCTCACCCCTGCTCTCCACAGACCCATCCTTCTTAGCCCTCCATTCTTCACCCCTGCTCTCCATGGACTCATCCTTCCAGGCCCTACACTCCTCTCCCCTGCTCTCCTGGCTGCTCTCTGTCAGCCTTTCAGGTTTCTCGAGGGCTCTGCTTGTTGAGAAGCAGAGAACCCCCGCCTTGCTGCCCATCCTCCTTGGCTCTCGCTCTGAAAGGCTCTTCATCCCGTCCTGGCCCCTCCCAGCTGGGTTCTTGTGTTCCTGAGCACAGCCCTCGGCAGCCGCATGCTTAGAGATCAGCCGTGTGCTGACAGCCACCATACAATGGAAACGGTGCCCACCACCGCCCACCAGCTGGGAGGATGCACCGCAGTCCGCAAGGGCCATCCTGG
>PITA01015350.1:35311-50598 GCA_004023965.1 Spilogale gracilis
CAGCCGGACCCCAGCCGGACCCCAGCCGGACCCCAGCCGGACCGCAGCCGGACCCCAGCCGGACCCCAGCCGGACCCCAGCCGGACCACGGCTGCCTCTCCTGGCTCCCCAGCTTCGTTCTCGCCAACAAGACACAGAAAGCCCCCCAGCAAGGAGACACTTCACCCTATCAGTGGGCAAGGGGGTCAGCCAAGTTATCAGAGGCCCAGGCAGGGACGCGGCTGGGGACACGCACAGGCACGCGTGTCCTAGGGCCCCAGGACGGCCGCAGGCGCCAGAGCGATGCACAAACACTTCAGACGATTTCCTCATGATTTCACGTGCAGACAAGAAGCTGCTGGACTGTGTCCAAGCTGTCCTTCCTCGTCCCTGCCCTCTGCCTGTCTGTGGCCCCGCCTCCTGCCAGAAGTCCCGGGCACATTTAGCTGCTCTTGCTACATTGCAGTTTATGGTAAATGTTTGAAGTTCATAAATTTTGATGAAAGAACTATTTCACTTTTGCCCTAGTTAATAATACTGTGCCATAAATTAGGGATCCCCAAATGTCTCCCCTTCGTGCAAGGGAGTAATCCCATGAACTAGAGTAATGAGGCCACCAGGATGATTTGATTCACACCCCAGGAGAACACTGGGTCCCAGTCAGCAAATGCCTCTGTGCACCCCTCCGGCCTGGTCCCGCTGTCTGGGTGGGCCCAAGATCGAGTGGACACTGCCTCGGGGAAGAGGCCTGCTCTCGGGGCAGCCTGGTGGAGCTGGCAGCCAGGGCTGGCCGGGACATGACCGAGCAGCGGCACAGGGAGAACCTTCCACCTGAGGTCCCGGGGAGGACAGGCGAGGAGGGGAAGCGGCAGCAGCTGAGTCTGGGTCCACTGCCAGGACAGAGTCGGCGTGGGCCTCTCACAGGTGCGGCCTGGCTCCTCGGGTCCCCCGGGGCTCGGGCAGGTGGGAGGCCTTCTGCAGAGACGTCCCGAGGGGCTGGAGAGGGCAGCCTGGAGGGCCGCGCTGCGCCGGGGACAGGCCCCCCACCCGCGGAGGTTCGGCGCTGTGCGCGGGCCGCGGGGGCGGGGCTCTCGGGACGCCCCGCCCCCGCCGCCCCGGCCTCGCCCCGCCCCCGCCGGCGCCCCCCGCCCGCCCGCCCCGCCCCTCGCGTCACGCCGCCCGCCTGCGCCTGCGCGCCCGCCTTGCCCGCCCGGCCCGCCGCGCATCCTCGGCCCGCGCCCCGCGCCCGGCTCCCTGGCCCGGCGCCCCGCGCCCCGCTCCCTGCGCCGGGCGGCGGCCATGAGGCTGCGGGCGCGCGGTCCCCGGGCCGCCCCCTCCAGCGCCGCCTCCAGCGTGGGGGCCGGCGACGCGCGGCGGCTGGCGCCCCCGGGGCGGAACCCCTTCGTGCACGAGCTGCGCCTCGGCGCCCTGCGGAAGGCCCAGGTGGGTGCCCGCCCCAGGCCGGGCCGCGGGTGGCGGGATGCGCGGCGGGGGAGGGGTCCGGGGCGCCCGCGGCGGCCTGCGACCCCACCCCCACCCCCGGCGCCCTCCCCCTGCTTCCCGGATCCCCGGATCGCCGCACCCGCTTCCCTTGGCCTTGGGCGCCCGCGGTCCCCGGGTCCCGCGTCGGGTCCCGCGGCGTGCAGGCCCCTGGAGGGAACGGCGCGGCTCCCCCTGGACGTGACTGGGTCCCTGGATGAGCTTCGTTTGGGCACCTCGTCGGTCATTTGAGTCCGGGCCAGAGTCTGGGGTGCGAGCCGAGTGAAGGTGGCGGCAGGATTTCCGCCTCTGCGTTTGAGTTGTGTTCTGGGGACTGTGCCCGGGAGGCTCCCTTGGGGGTTCGTGTGTAACAGAGTCCGTTTTAGGATCTCCGGTGCCCGCGAGCCAGGCGGTGCCGTGCACCTTGGATGCGCGGAGTCCTCTGGTCCCGGCTGAGGGATGGACGCCTGCAGAAAGCAGCGGGGCCCCCACTCATCCTTTTCCTTACCCGGCTTGTGGAAGGGGATCCATTCCCCGAACTGGTGGGAAGCGTTCCTGGACCTGGCCAGGTCATTCCAGAACCTGGTGGGGTGATTCCCTGACCTGGTGGGAAACATTCCCCGACCTGGTGGGGTGATTCCCTGTCCTGCTGGGGTGATTCCCTGTCCTGGTGGGAAACATTCCCCGACCTGGTGGGGTGATTCCCTGTCCTGCTGGGGTGATTCCTGGCAGGGCTGGGCCTCACCGTGGACATTTCCTGGTCTCTGGTTCTGCATTATGTTTGACTTCTGCAAGATTGCTCATAACACAGCCTTTCTTTTAACTCTAAAACTGTAGTAGAAGCGGGCGCAACTGTAGGATTTAACAGTTGTGCAGTTGGTGGGGAGTATATTTCCAACTGCGACCAAACATTTTGGGGCGACGTTGAGATTCTTTAATGCATAAAGTTGTTCTTCTGAAATAACATCAAGGGGAAAAGTTCTTGAAGTTTGGTTCTGCTGTCCTGGGTTGCATGGTTTTCTTGAAGCCTCCCCGACAAGGGCTTGATTATCACCGTGGGAGAGGGAAGGAGGCCCGAGGTTGAGGACGGGAGAGAAGGGAGGGTGCCATCCTTTCTTGTGACATGAAGAAGCAAGGTTGTACCGGTCAGCTCCCGGGCCTTGTGCCTGTGTGTGTCTGGAGATGGACGCCATTATCTGCCTGGCCAGGGTCTGCTGGCACCTCCCCCTCAGTGTTCCTTGGTGGGCAGACTTGAACTCATCACTGGCCGGCTGCTGTACCCAGCTGTGGGGGGTTAGGGGCACAGCCACTTCCTCTGGGCTCCTGAGTGGTGCTCCCACCCGCCCCCACCCCATCCTTCTGGTGGTCCGCGGGCCTTCTTCCACCCACTGCTCGGAACCCCTGAGGGTGACCTGGGACTGGGCCCTGCCTCCTCCCAGGGGCCTCCAAAGCCCCACCACACCTGTGCCTACCTGCCTTTGCCTGCTCTCTCTTGGCCTCTCTGTGCCTCTTGGGTGACACAGCCCCTCCTCCCTGGAGGTCCCTGGAGGGACGCCTCCCTCCCCCACTAGTGTGGATGGACAGGGGCCAGGTCTTTCCGCAAACCGTGTCCTCGTTGTCTGAGTGCGGTCCGCTGTGGGGACTCAGCAGGCTGTTGAGAGAACAGACATGCAGAGAGGACGGACGGCTGTCTGAGTGGAGCCAGAAATCCCTGGCACCCCTTGGACAGGGGACACAGGGTTATAATTTGGGGGCTTGGAGCAGCGCCTGTGGGCTGTTCTTCAGCGGGAGGCGGGGATTCTGGTTTTAGATGTTGGTGGGCAGCTTCTGAAAGACATTCAGAGGAGCAGGTGGGTGGAACAGGTCAGCCTCCCGGGGAGGGAAGGGTGCTGTGCGTACAGCTTGTCTCAGCATTGCAGGGTCAGTGGGGTGTGTTTTCGGAGTCGGTAACGGAGCTGTGGTCACTGCTCGGGGTGCAGAGTCAGCGGCTGCTGAGCCCCAGGTTCCGCCCTACGGGAAAGCTGTGTTCTTCCCAAGCGGTCCTCTGCAAGCTTCTTTCCGTTAAATAATACACCAGGCTGAGGTTTCCACGGGGTGGGGGGAGGCTAGCCTGTCCAGCAAAGAAAGTCCAACTCCCCAAATCAATCAGTAAACGGATCCAGCAATGACTGAGACCCCCGAGGGCGCTCAGAGACCCATGGACATTCTGAGTAGGATAAACCCGGGAGGGCGCCTGCTGTGGGGGAGGGGCTGCCGCCGTCCACAGATTAGTGACCAGTTGGCCTGTCATTTAACTGCCGATTTAGTAAGGAGTTTAAGCATCTCTTCGGACAGAAAGTAACTTGCTAAGATAGGAAAAACTGAGTCGTATGATATTGGGTCATGCGATGAGTTGCTGTTTGGGGGTCATAACGTGGTTTTCTGGCTACTTCTGTTGGACACCCCGGGTGCGGGCACGTCCACTCCAGCGCCGACGTTTCCCCGGCTCTGCACTCCAGTGCCGAGTGCCGGCAGGACTACTTCCTGGAAAGCAGTCCAGCTTCCTGCACACGCTGCAAGTGAGTCCTCCCGGGAGGACGCTGCCGTGCGCTCCCTTCCCCGAGTGAAACCCATGGAGAGGATGCGGGGACACACTCCAACCCAGCAGCCCTGCCAGGGGGCCGCTGTGCGGCTTAGGTTCCCCGAAGTGGACGATGGTCTCCTCTGAGTTCCTGTCCAGATGTGTGCGTTTTGATTGAAGGAAAGCAGAAACAGGCGTGTGCGGTTTCACGCGAGATCCTGAGTCTCATGCCCTGCAGACTTCCAGGCCCGCTGGCTTCCAACTGCTGCTGTGACCTGCCAGGGTCCCAGACACCCACCCCAGCCCCTGCTGCCCCTTGTGTCCAGCCATGATGACAGCTCTTGACCCCAGCGGTCTGCCAGGGGGTGTGGAGGGAGGGGCACATGGGGACATGACATGACTCGCAGCTGGTGTTCTCAAGGGGCTGATGGTATTAAAAACTAGGTGGGGGGGACATGGGGATGGAGGGTTCCCAGGAGTGCGTGTGTCCCATGGGACGACGGGGCTGGCCGCAGCAGGGCCAGTGCCAGTCCTCGGGCCCCCTGCCACCTTTTGACAACCTGGGAGCCTGACAACACCACGTCTGTAGGGGCATGGTGGCCCAGTGTGGTGTAGGGGCCTTCGTCCCGTGTCCTCGCTGCTAGTCACTTGGAGACGGGGCTGCGGGGTCGTGTGTCACGTTCCCGAGTCCCAGGTAAGGGGACTTCGATCCAGGGACTCTGCGGTCCCCAGAGCCCCAGGCAGGCTCAGGACAGGGGAGCCTTAGAGGACTGGCTTTTCCTTCTAACACACCAAGAGCCTGCTGTCACCCAGTTCTGATGTTCTAGAAGGGTGCTCACATAAACCTCGGCTGTGGCGAGGGGGGCTCAGGATTGGGAAGACTTGGCTTTTCATACTCTGTGCTCTTCGGTCCTGGAGCACAGGTTTTGGATGTGTGTGTCTCTACACAGGCCTTGTGTGTGTGCGCACGAACGTGCACGCAAGTATAGACTTGCACTTGTGTTTTACTTTTTATAATTTACTAGTAGTAAAGCGCTGTCAGTCTTATCTCTCATTTTAGAAAATCAGCCCCTCCCTGTAGCAGTAGGTCTTCCCACCCGTGGGAAGGTCTCATCAGTCACTTCTGTGCCATGGGACTCATTAGCTCCACATCCTCGTGGGGACTCCCGGGCTGTTGGGGCAAGCTTCTCCCTCACCTCTGAGCACTCAGCCATTTGGCCTCCTGCCACAGCCAGGTGCCCCAACAGCTGCCCCCCCCACGCCCGCCCATCCCACTGAGCTGCACTCATGTGGTGCGCTGTCTGCTCCTTACATCCTCGGTGTACTTGGAAGAGTGGCCATCCTGGCCGGGGGCAGATTACCCAGGCTCCTACCCCGGGCTGGGTGTCAGGCCCATTCTCACCCCACAAATGTTGGACCGAGATGGACCGAGAGCTCCCCACAGCTGGGGGCACGGCTAGGACCCTCCGGGGCACTCCCTGCAGCTGGGGGGGACGGCCAGGGCCCTCTGGGACACTCTCCACAGCTGGGGGGGACGGCCAGGGCCCTCCGGGGCACTCCCCGCAGCTGGGGGGGATGGCCAGGACCCTCCGGGGCACTCCCTGTAGCTGGGGGGGACGGCCAGGGCCCTCTGGGGCACTCCCCGCAGCTGGGGAGGATGGCCAGGACCCTCCGGGGCACTCCCTGTAGCTGGGGGGGACGGCCAGGACCCTCTGGGGCACTCCCCGCAGCTGGGGGGCACGGCCAGGCCCTCTGGGGCACTCCCCGCAGCTTGGGGGGGACGGCCAGGACCCTCTGGGGCATTCCCCACAGCTGGGGAAGCACAGAATGTGCCCTTGGGTCTCCTTCAGCCAGAGGGGGACTCACAGCTAGGGGCTAGGGGCTCCCTACAGTTGGGGGGCAGTGCGTGCATGTTCCCTAGGAGCTTCCCACAAAAGGGGGCCTGGAGCCAGCATTCAGGTGGAACTTGCCATTGGGGGTGAGCTGAGCCAGGACGTCCTCGGGGTGCTCTACGGAAGAGCAGAGTGGGTAGGAGGGGCCCCGCGGGGAACATCTGCAGCGGGTCAGGGCACCAGGACTGCTCCTGGAGGGGCCTCCTTTGCCAGGGTCACAGGTACACTGTTCTCCTGGACCTCAGAGGTGCTCTGCGGGGATCTGCTGAAAACGGCTGGAAATGCTACGGTGCTGGAATTTCCAGATTCTTTTATTTGCACTGTGCCTCCGGATTTCCTAGGGCCCCACAGCCTGGGTGGGTCTGTCCGTTGGAGGTGGGGGCAGGGTCTGTCTGGGGAGCCGAGGGAATTCTTGGTGGGGTTCTCTCAGTGTCCTGCATCCCTGCCCCAAGGGCTGACCCCGCGGCCCCCACCAGACACCCCCCCCACGTTCCCTGCCCCTGCTGACTGTGTGTGAGGCCGCTGCGCCACCCCAGGCTCAGAAGGAGGGAGCACCTCCCTTTCTGGAGCCTGTGAGCCCCAAGGGCAGGGACCTGCTCTCTCCTGGGCCATAGCCAGGGGCTCCAGCAGCCCGTGAGATGCACACAGTGTCAGTAAACAGAGGAGCTGACAGCCCCTGGAGCTCACCTGGGCACCTGGCCATTCCCACCCGGTGTGTGGCTTTCAGGCCTCGTTACACGATGGACTGGGACAGTCCTCCTCCGCGTGGTCTGTGCACCTGTCCCTCCCTGCTCCTGCTCCCTTCCCCTCTGTGTTTCTCATCTTCTAGGGTGGGGGTGTTCTTGAGAAAAAGCCAGTGCCCCTCGGACTGGCCCTCCTGTCCCAGCCCTTCACCAGGTTGCACACCCCCCCCCCCCCCCCCCCCCCCCCCCCCCCGCCCAGAGCACCCGTCAGTGCAGTTTTGGGTTTGAGCTGCTCTGTCCATCTGTGGGACTCTGCAGGGGAGGTCTGTTCCTGGGAAGCCCCCTTTTTGAGCAGCCGTTCTTCCCAGGTGTTGGGGCCCCCGGGTGAAATGCCCGTGGGACCTGGTCAGGTGCCACTGAGGCCCCAGACAGCCAGGAATGCACGGCCGAGGGGCTGGTTTGGACCAGGATCTGAACGGTCCCTGCCGTCTGCGGTGGGATCTGGAGCCCGCCCCTGCCGTGGGACAGCCAGCCCAGAACTCGGGCTCTTGGCAGCGTTTCTGCCTCCACCCCATCCACTCTTCCCAGCACCTGCCCAGAGAGGGGGGCCTGCTGGGTGCCGAGCCCTCGGGAGGGGGAGGCAGTGGGCAGCCAGGGAGGGCCTCTGGCCTGCAGGGTTTCTTGTGGGATTTCACAGCTGGAGTCCTGAAAACCCTGAGGGAATGCAGTTTTGTATGAACCGAGTAGGAGGGGCTGAGGGGAGCCCAGAGGTGGGCTGGTGGCAGGGATGGATGTCCGCAGGCCCACCAGGCCTTGCTCCGGGGCTTCCCTATCTTTGCTTCAGTCCCAGCGGGTATTAGGGATCTTTCTGAAGTCCCCGAAGGAAAGGAGCTCCCTCCCAGGCTCTGCCCACAGGCCAGCTGGCTGCTGGGCCTGCCGTCCTGCCCACGGGGCTCCAGGCCAGGCAGGGCTGCAGGCCTCCCTGGGTCACTGGGAGCAGCGCTGGGTCTGGCTTGTGACCAGCACTTGGCACCTATTTGCCGACCTAGTGAACTTGTTTTCTCTCCCCCAGACAGCCCCGCGTGTGGGCCCAGATCCGTGGCACAGAGAGCCCAGAACCCTCCTGTGGCAAGGGCAGGGGAGCGCCCCCCCCGGGCGGGGAAGGAGCGCAGGGGCTCTGGGGCCTCGGGGAGAGCGGGGTCTTCGGGGGAGGGCGCAGTGTGCCCCCCCAACGCCAGCCACGGGCTCCGAGGGCTGAGCTCCTTTCGGGGAGCCGGGGTAGCGGTGGTAGTGTGGGGACAGTGAGGAGTGCAGCGGGCATTCGGGCGTCCTCCTCTCGGCCGCCAGGCCTGCCACTCTTGCACGCGGCGCTCAGCAGCACGGAGGCTTTCCCGAGCCTTTTCGTCACTTTTCCCGCTGCTCCTACCCCTGTCGCTTCCCTGCTTTGGGGCCCAGCCTGGCCTGGTCAGTGTCTTGCTGGTGGTTCTCCTTGGAGACCCTGAGCTGTCTACGTGGCAGGTGTCTCCCAGTGTCCCCAAGGGTGCCCTCCCTGGCTGGCACGCCGGGCTCCGTAGCTTGCGTGCTCATGCCCTTAAGTGTGGACCCAGTGCCCCGCGCAGCCTCCTCAGGCCTGCGGCACGGAGCGCTCTGCTGCATGCCCCTGGGGCCCGGAGCTGCCCTCCGCGCTGATCCCTGACCGTGTGGCTGGGACCCTACAGCTGTGAGTCCCTCCGTGCTGGGGGACAGAGCTGGCCTGGGGCCCGAGCCAGCGGAAGGCTCTGACCTCCACCACGCTGGACCCTCGGGCGTGGGCAAAAAGGCAGGGGCGGAAGGACTGTGCGGCGTGGGTGGAGTTCACGGTACAGCGCCCTTGGTTATAGCGTGTGTGTGGAGGGTCCATCCATGGCGACAGGGACGGGAGACACGCTTGTCCAGGAGCATGGCCGTGCTTGGGCTGAGCCGCAGATTTGTGCATTCAGAGTGGGCCCTTGAGAGACCCTCTCCCCCTGCCCGAGACTCCAGGCTGGCCGTGTCCCCAGGCAGGCTTCCAGACCTCCCATGCAGAGACACCGGCGGGCCGGGCTGCTTGCGGGTTGAAAGAAAAAATAGCTGTTTTAGCAGCGCTCTGTGTAATTTTAGATTTGAGTGGGAGAGCTGAGAAGAGATAGTTTGTATGTAGCCGTGAGTGTGGTCCTGGCGGGAGATGGTCATCGGTCACCCAGGTGGACGTCAGGGCGGGGGACTGCTGGAGACCAGTGTCCCCACGTCAGCGAGCGATAAGTGGCCCCACGTGAGTCTGACACGGGATTAAATAGAATGACGAGGCACGCAGACTACAGCCAGCCGCTCCAGGAGCAGGATGCCCGTGAGGACGGGCCTGTCCTGCTGACGGTGGCCATCCCCACCGCCCTGCACCGTCCACACCTCGATTTCCAGCCTCACTCCACCTTTCATCGCTTCCTGGAGAGGAGCCTGTCTCCCACGAGCAGCCGCGTGTGGCAGGAGGGTGACGCTCACCGCCACTGCTGGGCTCGTGGCTCTTTGTCTCTCCTTTCGAACTCAGAAGCGGTTTGCGCCCCAGTGTCCTCTGTGTTCAGGGAGGGTGTTGCTCCTGGAGGGCGTGGCGGGGGCCGGTTCTCTAAGGTCCGTTTGCGGGGTTCGCACTGCCAGCTGCTGGGTCCTGAGCGGGTGCTCTCGGAGCTGCCCAGGCCGCGAGGCTGGGACGTCGTGCACGCAGGTGCTGGACCGTGCCAGCCGACGGCGCTCCTGGGACAGTCGCCGTGTCAGGAGAAAGCGGCCCCGTCGGCCAGAAGCAGGGCCATGTGGCTGTGTGGAGCCGCCTCCCACCCGAGCCGCGCTGAGGGCCATCGGGCCGTGGCTTCCCCGTGTCAGAAGATTCTGTCTGTTGTAAGTCAGGATTCTCAAAACCGCTTGCTTTAGGTCTTTCAAGTCCGTGAAAGCCAGAGAGAGAGGTGGATTCCACAGGTGCGGTTTCCCTCTGCCGTCTTCCTGCAGAGCCCGCGAGGCTCATCTCTCCTCTCTGCTTGGGAGGAGCTGGGGGGCCCGGCCCGGCCTTCCAGGGTGCCCTCCCTCCAGCCCTGAGCCCCTCTGCGGGCTTGTTCCTGCCCCCCAGAGCCGGGCCCCAGCTGAGCTGCGGGGCTGACCATTGCACCTTGCTCTGCCGTGGGGCGCACATGGACGGGGTGCGCTGATGAGGGTAGGGCGTTCTCTTTGTGGTGTTGCCCCTAGAGCCCCAGCCCTGCAGGGACTGTGATTCTGAGGCGTTCCTTCAGCGGTGGGGCTGTGGGCCACCCCCCCCTGCCATGGGTGTCAGGGCTGGGAGCGCTGCTGCGTGCCCAGAGGCTGGCACTGCCCTTCCCCGTCCTCGGGGGCCCATCCTCGTGGGTGCCGGCGACCCCACAGGTCGGAATACCATGGGTCCGGTCGGTTTGCATCTGAGCACCCCCATGCTGGCCCTCCGGGGCCCCCTGCTCACTGTGTGTGTCACTCCCCCGCTGCCCGGGCCCCACACCTGTTAGCGATGGCCACCTTCACGCAGCCGCTCCGTGCCCTTCCAGGAAACCCGTGTCTTTCAAATGTTGTGATCCAGCTGATGGGACCGTTGTCCTGTTTTGTCTCTGTCTCTGAGTGACGGTCACCTCGGGACCTGCCCTTGTGCCCTGAGGGCCTAGAAGCTCCTGCCTTGGCCCTGTCGCACAGGCGACCTCTGGCTCACTGTCCCCTGGTGACATCAGCTGACGTCCCACTCCGCGGCTACCTGCAGCGCCGGCACAAGCCGCTCACGGGGGCGGGCCGCCAGCCGGCCAGACGCGCCCACGCAGGCCGTCCCCGAGTCCCCTGCGGTGCGGAGGGCCCAGCAGCACCCCCAGGCTTTGTGGGACCCCGAGGCCAGCCCTGAGCTATGCTCGCTCCCGGAATCATCTCAGGAGCGCCTGGCCTCGGCCAGAACCGGGGGGCCCGGCATCAGCCCCCTCGTGGCGACGCTGCCGAGCTCTGGCCGTGGACAGTCGCTGGCGGAGAGAGTGCTGTGCGTCCATCAGCGCCCCCCCCCCCCCGCCGGGGTTTGCAGTGACTGAGGTGGCTGGAGCGCTGCCGCTGGTTTGCAGACGCCCGCCGGGCGCTCCCCATGCCTGCGCTCCCGGCTGCTCTGAGCGCGTGCGGAAGGCCTCCCTCTGCATAGTAGTCCTCACTTTCCATAGCCTTTGGAATGGCGGTAATTATTCTTTTCCATGGGAAGCCCTCCAGCTCCCTGTGGCCTGCCTGCCGCCGCACCGAGTGCCGTGAGGGTCGCCGTGGGGCCCAGGGCTCGCTGTGTGCCGTGACTCGGTCCCTGGGCCTTCAGGCTGCCGACGCCATTCCCTTCAGAGCGGTCACACCAGCGCCCCTCGCGCTCCCCTCGCACATCTCTACCAGCAGATTCTGTGTCAGCATCTCGCACAGTTGGGGGAGCCCTCGGGTGGCACCGGGCCCATAGGCGCTCCGGGGGTGCACAGCATGTGGGAGCGTGGCCGGCCCGTCCGCTCCCAGCGGGCACCGGGACAGTGCGGCTGAGATGCTGGGGACAGCGTCAGCAGTTGTGTGTTGTGAAACGAGAACTAGGACAGCGTGCGTGAAGACGATGTTAGTGGCCTTGGCAGAGAGGAGGGATGACCGCAGGTGTGTCTGAGCTGCGGCACTGTGACCACAGGGGCCCTCGGGAGAGAGTCCAGGCTGCCCGTTAAGTGAATTCACTGCCAGTTGGTGAATGTTTCATGTCAGAACTGGAACTTGTCGGGGAGACGGGGACACGCACGAGTAGCTCAGCAGCAGGCGTCCCTGCGTCCCAGTCCCGGAGGCCGGACGTCACACCTCAGGTTCCTCCCGAGGCCCCCCTACTGGGCGTAGACGCCTTCTCTTCCAGGAACCTCTGCGTGTGACGGGACCCTTTCTCAGAGGACGCCTGCCATGTGGAGTCAGGTCCACTTTGGTGACCTCATTTTACCTTAATCACCGTTTAAAGGCCTCATCTTCAGACACAGAGGAGGGAGTGACCTCAGGTGTGTCTGAGCTGCGGCACTGTGACGTCCTGGGGGTGGGGGCACACAGCTCAGCCGCTGACACCAAAGCTGAGAAAATGTAATGAGCCCCGTGCCCGCCGTCCCCCGCCGCGGTCACCAGCGTGGGAACGCCCGCTCTCCTCCCACCCCAGGGACTGGGTGGCAAAGCCCAGAATTCACCGTTTTGGGCACCGATGCTCTGGGGCGTCCACCCAGTGAGTGCATCTGCACCAGCCCCCGCCCCCCCCACGCACCTCCACCGCCCCTTCCAGCTCCGTTCTGATTTACTTTTTCTTACAGTGTATTTGGGGCATGTATTTTGTTCTTTTTCTTTTTTTTTTTTTTAAGATTTTATTTATTTGACAGAGAGAAACACAGCGAGAGAGGGAACACAAGCAGGGGGAGTGAGAGAGGGAGAAGCAGGCTTCCCGCCGAGCAGGGAGCCCAATGTGGGACTCGATCCTGGCTCTCCGGGATCATGACCTGAGCCAAAGGCTCAACCACGGAGCCACCCAGGCGCCCCTGCACCATTTGTTCTAGAGGGTGTCCTGGCCTGCGTCTGGCGGATTGCCTCCCCGATCTTCCGTGTTTTCTGGAAGGTGGTCCCTGACCCAGGGCTGAGGAGCTGGGGAGTCTGAGGGGGACGGTCTCATGACCACGTGGGCCAGCGACACACTCAGGAGCCCGCGTCCCTGCAGAGGCGACCAGTGAGCTGGGGTGTGTGCAGACGTGCACGTGCGCCCGGGGCGGTGGACACGGTGTGAGCACAGGTGCAGCTCCCGCCAGGGCAGCGATCTCGGCGCTCAGACTGCTGTCCGCCCTCGGGGCTCCGCAGTCCAGGGACCTTTCCCGCCTTCCTGATCTCGCTTGTACCCCGTGTCCTGGGTCGTCTGCCCCAGCCTGGGAATGGCTTCGCCTGGGGGTCCTGCTTCCTTCGGGCAGGAAGTGACGTTCCGAGCCCACGGCATCCGTGGTGGAGCCTGCCACGTTTCAGTGGCTGCTCTGTGACACGGAGGAAGCGTGAGCTTGCAGGTCTGTGTCCGTTCACGGGAACCCCCTTCCTGATGGACCGCGTGCCGGAGCCAGCTTCCGTGGAGCGTGACCTCGCTCGGCCGGGGAGTCTGAATGGAGGCCAAGAAGGAAGCTTATTTGACCTGGCATCTTGAGGGTGACGGGGCAGCTGCGGCCATCAGAGCTTTGTGGAGGGGACGCGGGTCGTGCGTTTCCAGCTTCCCCGCACGGTCTGCAGCGTTCTCCCCGGTGCCGTCACCCGGGAGCCGGCCCGGCATTCTCCTTCCCCAAGGCCCCCGCTCTCCCACCCAGGCCTGTCCCTCCTGCTCTAGGGGATTTCTGTGGGAGTGGATGTTGGGGGCTGTCCCTGCCCCCCCCAAGCTGCGGATGGCTCGTCTGAGTCAGTGCCCAGCACAGAGCTCGGTGGGAAACGGAGCCTCTCCGTTTCCTGCCTCTCCCCAGGTAATCCCCCTGCCTCCCTGCAGGTCCCCCTGGGGGACTGTGACACGGGGGCTCTGTGATTCCGTGGCCTTGCCCTCCAGGCTGGCCAAGGAAAGCAGAGCAGAGTGCCCACAGCTGCCCCGGGGAAGGAGGCCCCGTGTCCACCTTGCCACTAATTACGGAGCCTGTGAGCGCTCAGCCGGGCTGCCTGGAGACGGCGCAGGCCACTCCCTGTCACCTGCCCCGTGCCCTCTGTGTCCCAGCCCAGCAGGACTTTCTCCCGACGTCCGCGCGGTGGTTACGGTCGTCCCGCAGCACCAGCAGCCTTGATAACGTCCACGTGGCTCTCGTCCCGCGGCTGGAGCGCTGAGTCTGCAGGGACAGGCTGAGGCTCGGGGTCGCTTTGCACAGGGCGTGGTGGACGGAGAGGGTGCTGGGAGGCCAGTGGCTGGGCCTGGGTGGACAAGGCCACAGAGCCTGTGAAGACAAGTGGGCCAGGGGTGCGGGAGAGCAGGAGGTCCAACCTGGGGCAGCCTAGAGCTCAGAACAAGTGGCCAGAGCCCACAGAAAGTTCTAGAAGGGGTTGCACGAAGCTCCCAAGTACTGCCCCTCCTGGGGACACTTTCTCCTCCTCCAGGGCAGGGCTGAGCCTGGCAGAAACACACAGGCCCTCTCATTGGGCCAGATGAGGGCAGAGTCCTGGGGTCCTAGGAAGCAGCCCGGGCAGGTCCCCCCTGCACGCTGTGGGCTCCCGAGGGTGCTTGCCGTCCCTAAGTAGTTCACACAGCACTTGGTGAATCTGTGCCCAGAGAGCCACTTTCTGCCCTGTCCCTCAGGCCGAGCCACGGCCGTTCAGTGTGACTCTCAGACCACGTTACGTGCCCACCTGCCGTCCTGGGAGGCTTGTCTGTCTGCGGAGGGTCGAAGCCTGCGGTGGTCATCGTGTCCTTTCCCCGCGGGCTATGAAACTCGGCGCACAGCAGAGCAGGTTCGGTGGTGGGCCGTGCTGTGTCCCACGTGGATGGCCGAGTGAGCCCTGTGGCTGCTGACCCGTCCACGGGAACACGTAAAGAGCGCCGGGCAGATTCGGCCGCACGTCCTGGCACCACCTCCCCAGGGCCCCAGGGAGCCCCGTCCCGGGCTGTGCCGAGCTGCGTGGTACGGTTGTGTCGCACACCCCGACCGCCGGGCATGGGAGCTGGCTGGCGCGTGGGGGCAGAGCACGCCGGGGCGCCGGGCTTCTCGCTGCACCTGCTGCGCAGGACAGACCCTCTTCCGTCCGGCTCGCAGCTTTCTCCCCCGGCCCGCGGCGGCGGCCGTGCGGCTGGGGTGGTGCTTCGCGAAAGCTGTGGGTTCTCCGTGGGACTGTGGAGGAAGGTGGTACTTCCGGAAATAACACGGGCTTCTCTTCAAGGGGGTAAAAGGACGTTAGGGTTGACTCGGCGATTTCTGTAGGAGCTTGTGTGACTGCTCACGGTAGAGACGGTAAACGTGCCCCAGACCGGCTCAGTAAAGGGGGGAAGAAACTACCAGGTATCTGTCGACACAGGCTGAGAGTTTCAGAGGCACGAATAATAGCAAGTGCACAGCGGGTCGGGCCGGTTGTCGCGAGCTCGCGGGAGGGGCGATGGGCCCCTTGGTTCTCTTTCCTCAGAAACGCGCACGATGGGGAAGTGATGGGAGAACATTCGGGGACTTTCAGAAGGACTTTCTCTGACAAAACCCCTGAAACGAATTCAAGCAGAAGTAGAAAATCTAGATAAACAGTAAAAAAAAAAAAAAAAGAAGGAACAAACCAGCAGTTAGATCTCTGAACCTTGGTAGGAATTGCCCCGAGAAGCTGGCTCGCTGCTGCGTGCACGTCCCTGTGGCGCCCGAGCGGAGTGTGGCCTGTCCCTGCGGCGCCCCGAGCGGAGTGTGGCCTGTCTGTCCCTGCGGCGCCCCGAGCGGAGTGTGGCCTGTCTGTCCCTGCGGCGCCCCGAGCGGAGTGTGGCCTATCCCTGCGGCGCCCCGAGCGGAGTGTGGCCTGTCCCTGCGGCGCCCCGAGCGGAGTGTGGCCTGTCTGTCCCTGCGGCGCCCCGAGCGGAGTGTGGTCTGTCCCTGCGGCGCCCCGAGCGGAGTGTGGCCTGTCTGTCCCTGCGGCGCCCCGAGCGGAGTGTGGTCTGTCCCTGCGGCGCCCCGAGCG
>PITA01015351.1:0-50406 GCA_004023965.1 Spilogale gracilis
AGCAGTGTGTGTGTGTGTGTGTGTGTGTGTGTGTGTGTGTGTGTGTGTGTGTGTGTGTGTAGCGGGTGATGGGGATGAACGAGTGCACCTGTTGTGATGAGCATGGGTGATGTGTGCAGGTGAAGGATCACTGTACTGTGCACTGGAAACTAACAACACCATGTTAACTAAGTGCAATTAAAAATTAAAAAAAGAAAGAGATGTGGGGGACACGGTGCCAACCGAGAGGAGGAACATGCTGGAGAGAGAGAGGCAGAAATGGTGTGCCAATGGGGGCTCCTCTAAAAAGCCAGCTTTTCAGCCTGAGGCCCTGGCCAGCCATACTGCTCAGACAGGAACAGGCCGTGTCTCTGCCCCCAGGAGCTGGCTTCTATTTGGAGCGATGACACGCACAGAGAGAGAATTGAACTAACCCCCCCTCCCCCAACAGCCCTGGTTGGAGTTCAGAGGAAGGCTGGAAGGTCGGTCTCATGGAGGGACAGGGTTTCAGCTGGACTGGGAGGAAGGGGACAGTCAGTGGACTCTCGGCTCCAAGAAGAGGGGGGCTGTGTGTTTGTTGAACTTATTTGCCTCTGCATCAGCAGTGCCTAGCATGGCCCTTGTTTCGCTTGGTTCGTGGAAAGCACTAAAGAGTGTCAGATGAATGAGCAGAGGATTTGTGTAGGCAGAGGAGGAAGGTGATCAGAACCAGGAGTGGGGAATCTGGGAGCATTGCACTGGCAGGGGTGGGAGGAGCCCAGCTCTGGCTCAGCTGTGGGGCTCCTGTTGGGGGAGATCAGACCACCCTGGTGGGCGAAGGATCTGGAATGCTGAGCCAGGTGGCTTTCCCTGGGCCCTCAGCACACTCTAGGCCCTCCCCTTTTCCCTCCCAGATATTTTTGGATTCTTCTAGAGCAGGGACTGCATTCTGAGCTCAAACAGGTGCAAGCAAAGTCTGGCCTGGAGTTCTGGGCCTCCAGGAAGTGGGTTGTGTTGGGAGCTTAGCCCAGAACCGGGCCAGGGGAGAGCCCTGGGGTTTGGGAGCCCCCTCCCTGCTCCCTCACTCTACCAGCTCACTGCCAAAACTGTGGCCCCTGGTCCTCTTCCAAGTGGCCATTCGGTTAGGACTTTGGCCAGCCCAGTTGTCCCCCATAGAATTTTCCCTAGATGGCAATAGTATAAACTCGACAAAGCCATTGCCTTGGAAATGTGTCTCTGAGTGCACCTGGTCTCACAGCTCCCTACCCTGTGTATTGGTGTCCACTGAGAGGCTTCTGGCCACTTTGTGGGTTTCTTGTTTTTTTCCCCACATTTCCTCCTACCCTTTCCCTCAGCTGGTAGAAGACCACTTATTTCTCTTTTATCCGGGGAGGTCAAGACACCAGGAAGGGGTCTGGAAAGATTGGAGAAGGGCCATAGCCCTTGCCATGGGGAGCCTGTCCTGGCCTCAGGAATGAGCCTGGGTACAGGCTGTGGGAGGGCTAGAAGCCTGGGGGCAAATCCACTTTTCTCCTGGCTTTTCCTACCTCAGTTTCCTTCCTGAATTGGTAGTTAGGCTAGCGGCCCCTTCACCTGGAGCCCTGTCACCTGACACCACCCACCTGGGTTGCAGAGCAGGCCCCCTGAGGTGAGGGGTGGGGAGGGGGGGGCAGGGCAAGCCACAAGGACTGGAGTGCTGAGCAAGTACAGGCTTTGCCACACATTCTCCACCAAGTCCCTTCCCATTTTGCACCTGCTTTTTTGCCCATAAAATGGGATAATAGGGGCGCCTGGGTGGCTCAGTTGGTTAAGCAGCTGCCTTAGGCTCAGGTCATGATCCCAGAGACCGGGGATTGAGTCCCACATCGGGCTCCCTGCTCGGCGGGAAGCTTGCTTCTCCCTCTCTCACTCCCCCTGCTTGTGTTCCCTCTCTGGCTGTGTTTCTCTCTGTCAAATAAATAAAATCTTTAAAAAAAAAATGGGATAATAATACTTGTCCTATTTACAGCATGGCGTTGTTATGTGACTAAATTTTAAACATGGCTATCGGATGCTTAACATGTTTTTTTGCTGTCAGATAGTTTTCCAGGTTGAAAGGACTGTAGCAGTAATTATAGGCTGTCCCTGCTATTCCTCTGGCTTGACATCTGCCCCTGGTTTCCTCAAATATCATGAAACATGAACAATCAAGGGAATCCGTCCACATCTCTGCCCCTTCTCAGGACTGTTAATATCCTTTGGATTCTCTGTCCTCAAAGAACTTGGAACCAGGAGAGGAGAGAGTCCCTGCTCATGACAGGAGTAGGGAACCATATAAGGCAGATGTACTAGGGGCTAAAAATAAGTAGCCTGAGTGTGCAGAGAAGGGGAGCAGGTGGGACAGGGCCTGGGGCTACGGAGCTGGTGGAATTACTACTGCTTAGTGGGAGAGGGGTCAGAAAGATCTTGTAGGGCCCAACCTCAGTGCTGTTGCTATGTTATTTTTCTGGGGCCACGGTATCAAACAGCCACAAACCGGTGGCTTCAAAGAACAGAAATCTAACCTGTCATAGTTCTGGAGGCTGGAAGTTAGACGTCGAGGGGTTGGCAGGGCCCTGGTCCCTCTGAAGGCTCACTAGGAGGGTCCCTCCTGCCTCTCCAGCTTCTGGGGAATTCAGGCAGTCCTTGGCGTTCCTCCACTTGTAGACCTACCTCTCTAGGCTCTGCCTCTATGTCCTCACATGGCCTCTTCTCTGTGTGGCTGTGTGTCCTCTCCTCTTCTTGTAAGGACACCGGTCATTGGACTTAGGGCCTACCCTAATGCAGTGTGGCCTCATCTTAATTACATCTGCACAGACCCTATTTTCTTTTTCTTTTTTTTTTATTATTTATTTATTTATTTGACAGAGAGAGATCACAAATAGGCAGAGAGGCAGGCAGAGAGAGAGGAGGAAGCAGGCTCCCTGCTGAGCAGAGAGCTGGATGTGGGCCTCGATCCCAGGACCCTGAGATCATGACCTGAGCCGAAAGCAGAGGCTTTAACCCACTGAGCCACCCAGGTGCCCACACAGACCCCATTTTCAAATAACACCCCCTTTCAAGGCTCCTACTGGATGTGAATTGGGGGGAGGGGAAACCCTTCAACCTCTCCGGCTCCTTAGCCTCGGACCTGACAGTGGGCCAGTTGCTGGCTCCGAACGTGTGGTTCCCGTCTGTCTCCTCGCTGGTGGTCCTCTGCTGGGCACAAATGGCACCTGTTTCCTAGGCCCTCTCTTTGGCTCCCCGGCTTATGAGATTGCCCCAGCAGCTGATCTGGAGCTTGGCTGACACACCCAGCCCAAGTGTATTGAATGGGTGGATGGACATCTGGATGGGTGCAGGCAGTTCCAGGAGGCTGTCCAGCTGAGCGCTGGTGCTGGGGAGGCTGGTGGGGGAGTTCTGCAGCTCCTCGTTGGGTGTGCTCAGGTCTGGAGTGAGGTGGAGTCGGCCTGTCCCGGGGGCTGGGGCTCTGCTTCTCGGCTGGTTACATGATGGAGAGAGCTGTAAGCCAAGAAGCCGGTGACTCAGGCCTGGCAGCTTTAGACCCAGCTCTCCTGTGTGAGCGCCCGTGCCCATTGCCTTGGAGTCTCCTGCCCCAGCTGCAGCCAGTCCCCAGCCTCTAGGGGAGCCCCTTGGAAAGAGAACTTCCAGTTGTGTCCCCTGCAGGTGTCGGTGAGAGTCTTGCCCCTGGCACGTCTGTCTTTTTGCATCTCCTCGCCCGCGGCAGGGACGCCCAGCTGCAAGAACGGGTATCTGGATCTCCTTACAGCAGACTTTGGGATCCCTAGCCAAGAGGCAGCTCTGGAAGCTGATGGCTGTAGCTCTGTTTCCCTTTCTGTGGTTTGTCCTGGTTCTGGAGGAGAGCAGGGATGGGGGTAGGGCTCTAGGGTCTGCCGGCCTTTCTAGAAAAGCTTCCTGGTGGATGCCATCTGTGCTCCTAACCTCACGTTCCTTGCTCTCTTTCCCATACCTCTAACCACTTGCCTTGGCTTTGCAGCAAGAAACCCCAATGCCCTACCCCTCAAAGGAGTTCCCACAGTGTTCATCCCTACCCGCCCCTGTGACTGCAGCTGCGAGGCGAGTTCTTTCTTCATGCCCACCCACCTCCCCTCCAATTAGATGCCCTGTGTTTAAGGGCCGGGTCTTTAATTCAGGAATCCAGTTCATGGTTATCACAACAACATTCTGAGCTGATAAGGCAGCTACTTTTATGACCCTCTGGTCACAGAAAAATAGGCCTGGGCAGGCTAAATGACTTGACCCATGGGTGGTTCTCTGGTTTTGAATCCCAGTCTCGAATCTCCTCTCTTCTGGAACTCTCTGCCACTGAGTGGAGGGAAAGCCTTATATTTTGCCACCATTATCCATCTGTCCGTCCATCCATCCATCTCTCCATCCATCCACCCACCCATCCAATGGCTGTCCAAGGTGCTGAGATACAAAAACTCTGATGAGGAAACCAAATAAATAAGTTACTTAGTTTATTGGATGATTTTAGGTACAGTGGAGAAAAAGCCTAGGTTGGGGAAGAGGAAGGCTAGTCGGGAGGACAGTGTCACCAGGGCGGCAGGAGAGGGCCTTGCCAAGAAGGTGACAAGGAACCAAGTCTTAGGGGAGGAGAGTGGAGCTCCAGGCAGCTGTGCAGGGAGAGCCTTCCCAGCAGAAAGCACAGTGAGTGAGTGCAGAGGGGCAGGAGGCCCTGTGCGCTTCCTCGGGGGGGGGGGGGGATGAGCAAGGCTGTGTGGAGGGAGCTACTGGGTGGGAGCGGAGCCTGTGCAGAGGGGGAGAGGGTGTAGAGCTCAGGGAGGGGCTATTTCACAACCCAGGTGAGAGATGACAGGTTGGGGGTGGGAGAAATGAGGAGATGGAGGATAGATTTTGAAGGCAGACAGCAGGTTTAGCTAAAGTTTTGGAGAAAGAAACCAAAAACACTTTATCCTTTTTTTAATAGGTTCATTGAGATAAAATCAAATATATATAATATGCTTATTTAGAACGTGCATTTTGGGGCACCTGGGTGGCTCAGTTGGTTGGGTGGCTGCCTTCGGCTCAGGTCATGATCCCGGAGACCCGGGATCGAGTCCCACATCGGGCTCCCTGCTCAGCGGGAAGCCTGCTTCTCCCTCTCTCACTCCCCCTGCTTGTGTTCCCTCTCTGGCTGTGTTTCTCTCTGTCAAATAAATAAAAAAAATCTTAAAAAAAATTTTAAAAAACCGTGCATTTTAGTAGTTTTTAAATGTATTCACAGATATGTGCAACAATCAGCAAGTCAATTTTAGAACATTTTTTATCAAACCCCCCAAAGGAAGCTGTGTCCTTGTCACTCCTCATTCCCCACGAGCTGCTCCCGCGGCCTCTGGCCACCAGTAATCTGCTTTCCATCTCTGTGCATTTCCCGGTTTGGGAATTTCATATAAATGGAATCACATGGTGTGTGCCTCTTGTGTCTGGCTCCTCTCACCAAGCGTCATGTCTCCACAGTTCACCCACCTGGTAGCAGGTGTCCGGACCTCATTCCTTCTAATGCCACTGAATAACAGAGAAAGACTCTTCATTGAATAATACTCCACAAGGAGTGAATATTCATTGCATAATAATAATGACGTTCATTGAATACTACTGCATTGATAGACCACATCTTGTTTATCCATTCATCAGTTGATGGACATTTGAGTTGTTTCTATCTTTTGGCTCTTGTAAGTAATGCTTCTGTGAACATCGATGTACACAATATTTTTTAAAGATTTATTTATTTGAAAGAGAGAGAGGAGGGGCAGAGGGAGAGGGGGAGAGAGAATTTCAAGCACATTCTTTGCTGAGCACGGAGCCAGATGTGAGACTTGATCCCACGACCCTGAGATCAGGACCTGAGCTGAAACAGAGACAGATGCAAAGCCTCTTCATGTCCCCCGGAGCCTGAGAAAGCCCTGAGCACCAGACTCACACAATCAGCACCTGCAGAATTCTCCGAGAAACCACTTAACCGAGAGTCAGATGCTTAACTGACTGAGCCACCCAGGCGCTCCCAATGTGCACGTTCTTGTGTGGAGACGTGTTTGGGGAGATTTTGTCTTATTTTTTTTTTAAGATTGTATTTATTTATTAGAGAGTGCATGTGCACATGCACAAGCAGGGAGATGGGGGAGCGGAGGGAGAGGGAGAAGCAAGCTCCCTGCTGAGCAGGGATCCCAATGTGGGACTTGATCCCAGGACCCTGAGATCATGACCTGAACCGAAGGCAGACACTTAACCGACTGAGCCACTCAGGAGCCCCGGGAGATTTTTATCTTAATATTAGGAATACCTTACACGTTTCCTTTTTTTTTTTTTTTTTTTTTTTTAGTTTTTGTTTTTAAGTAATCTCTATGCCCAACAAGAGTCACATGCTCCACCGACTGAGCCAGCCAGGTGCCCCTGGAAATACCTTATACTTCTCTAGTATTACTCAGCTTTCAGAAGTCTATCGCAGGTCATTTGAGCCTCCCACTATCTGGCACATAGTAGGTACTCCATCAGTAGCTGTGGAGTGAAGGCACCACAACCTGGTATTTTTCTTTTCCACTTTATTATGATGAAACAGGCACAGAACTGTTAGAATACTTGCTCAAGTCTCCACTGCTGATTAGGAGAGCAACTTTGGCCCCTAACTCTGTCCTGGCTTTCTCTTCCTCTCTGAGAGTCCCAGGGTCCTGGGGCTGCTTCCAGAACCAGGCAGCTCTGCCTGAGCACCAGGCTCCCATCCTACAGGCAGCTTCTGCAAGGCCCTCCCACCACCAGCCACATCAGCTGCTTTGTGCTCTTCTCGGGGGAGTATCCTCCAGTAGGGCAGCAAGACTAGCTAGGCCCTAGACCTGTTACCCTCCCAGAGCTGAGAGGCATCAGCCTTGCCTCTCTCCTCACGTGGAGTGTGATTCAGTGGGTTTGAGGAATGGCCCAGGAATGGATCTTTTAACCAAGTTCCTCTGCAATCATTCTGCAAATGGCCTTGAGCCACATCTTGAGAAGGGCTGACCCAGGGGAGGAGGCTCATTACTGTCCGGTGCTCTCAGGACATCCAGCAGGTGTTTGCTGTGCTGGAGTATCTGCCAAGCCCTGGGCTTGACACCTGCAGTCCCCCTGGGGACACATTGTAGGCCTGGGGACACAAGTTAGAAAGGCTGCCACATAGGGTGATAAGTGCTGTAGGGACACAGAGCAGGAGGACCTCAGTACGGAGGGGCCCGGAGAGGCCTCCCAGGGGTGAGCCAGAATTAGCTAGGTCTGGGCAGTGGGGGAGTAGACAGTAGTGAGGCTGGCACTTGGAGAGACTGGTTGGAAATGCATGGGGACCGGAAGTGGTTTCTCGGAGAATTCTGCAGGTGCTGATTGTGTGAGTCTGGTGCTCAGGGCTTTCTCAGGCTCTGGGGGGACATGAAGAGGTTTTGCATCTGTCTCTTGCCCCAGAGTCAGTGACAACCAAGGAGGGAAGGTCGGAGACATGCATGCCCCCCGCAGGTCACAACCACGCAGGGCAGGGGCCGTGTCACTTGGCCTGGTGTGGATGGTCGTGGACTCTGAGTCAGTTGAGGTCAGTGAGGGAACCCGTGTGGCCTGGAGGGGTGAGAATCAGAGGACAGGATGGAGGCTGCATGCTGTAGGCTGGCGAGAGGGAGCAGGTGTGACTGGACCTGAGGAGAGGTGGGAGGGCGTTCCGGGTGGTGGGTGGCATGGCCATCGGGACTGCTTATGTGTTGGTTTCTGTCTTGCACAATGGTGGGTTAAAGTCCTGACTCCTAGTACATCCAAGTGTGGCTTTATTTGGAAATAGGTTCCTTGCAGATGTAGTGAGTTAATCCGACTAGGGCCCTTAGATGTGAAGAAAAGATGCAGGGAGAAGGCCGTGTGCCACGCAGGTAGAGTTTGGACACCCACGTGGACGAGCTAGGGGCTGCCGGGAACCATCAGAAGCTGGAAGAGGCAGGAAGGAGCTTCCCTAGCACCTTTGGTGGGGGCATGGCCCTGCCAACACCCTGATTTCGGACTTCTGGCCTCCAGAACTGTGGGACAATGCATTTCTTCTCTCCCTCTTCTCTTTCCTTCATGCTTTTGTTCCTTCCTTCCTTTCTTCCTTCCATGTGTAATTAGTTTCAAGTGTACAATATAGTGATTTGAAAGGCTTCCCTGACCAAGAATCGAAACACTTTTTTGGCTTTAAGCTGCTCAGGTCGTGCTTCGTTGCCGCAGCCCCAGGAGAGGGCTTTGGGGCAGGGGTTTGGGGTCCTGGTTCTGCCTGGCTGGCTGGCAGGCAGGCAGGCTGCTGGCTGGAGCTCCTCAGATGGGGCCTGCTGGAGACTGTGTGGAGCCCTTGGTGTTGATCAGGAAGGGTCATCCCGGGGACAGTGAGTGCGGAATGTTCACTTGCTCTTGCCCCGCCCTCTGGCCTGCCCTTGGCTTTGACCTTCCTCTTCCCAGGGGAGCCCCGTGGGAACTAGAATTCCGCTAGCCCTGACCTGCGTGGTCACCAGGCTTGGAAGGAAAAGAGAGCTCTGGATGACAAGAGCCTCTTTTGGTTTTAGTGTTTGAAGAGACAAGATAACAGCTCAGGCCCTTGGTGACACTAATGCCACTAACAAGGAAGCCGCTCCTTGCCTAAAATGACTTTTCCCCAGGGGTGGGGGTGTCCAGAGGGGGAGCTCTGTGGGAGGGACAGAGCCACCTCTCACCGGGAAGGCATGGCCCACGTGTCTGAGGTTCAGTGAGCTAGGCCACTTGAGAATACAAACCGGGAAGCCTGCCTCCGCCCCCCCCGAGACATGGGATTTCTAGAACGTTCTACCATAGAGCCTGGATATTCTTTGCCTGTGGCGTTCCAAGCTCTGAAGTGCTCGAGAAGCTTTGGGAGTTTGTACCATTGTCCATGGAGCAGCGAGTGGGCAGAGGTCTTCTTCCTTTTCCCTTGTGACCCAGCCTCTGGAAGGCTTTTCTGACTGCTCTCGTTTGGCCTTTGCAATCCTGAACTCAGAAGGGCTGATCTCCTGTAGCTTTCGTGGAACCAGCTGACCTTTGTCCCCTGCTGACAGGGACAGTGAGCCCTTCCCTGCATTCTCCTCCCTGTGACACCAGAGCACCCGCCCCGAGTCGTGGGGAATGCATGGCTGGGCTGGGCGCACGTGGACTCCTCAAGCTTGAACCTTACCCTAGTCCCTCCCAAAGTCTCCATGGAGAACTGTGCTCTGGGACCCAGACTGACTTCAGAGCCCTCAGCTGGCCCTCGTGGGGAGGCTACGCCTTCTATAGGAACAGCCAGGGGAACAGAAGGGCAATCCCAGGAGTGCTGATCTCAGACGGCGTGAGGGATCCAGGGACTCTGTGTTTATGTCCAGCCTTGCCCCCAGCTTAGCAGGCAGCTTCCTGCAGGCTTGGTCACCTGCACTGTGAAATGAGTGAGTTGGGCTAGTTAATTTCTAAGTTTCCTTCCAGGGCTACAAATCTCTAAGGTAAAAATAACCAAAGCTAGATGAGATTTGGGGCCATGAGTGTAAGGACCCAGAAGTCGAGCCCATCTGTTGCGAACTTGGTGAAGCCCTTTGGAAGAGAAGGTGGAAAGATCTGCGTCTTGGCATCTGGATAGCAGTTTTTCTGGAAGGGTCTTTGGGCCAGAGCACAGAGGACAACACACCGGGCCAAATATTCATGTTATTGCTGCTCTAGCCTCTGCCCTTGGCTTGATCTTCCTTCCATAACTGTCACTGAGTAGACTTGGGGGCATACAGCTTCTCTGGTCTTCGTGGCAACTGGAGGTGAGATCTGCTAAGAACGCCTTCTGAGCAAGTGTGGGGGAGGCTAGGCACTGCTAACAGGGGCTAAGGGGCCGCCTGTGGTCACAGACCCACGTGTAAAGTCCTTCAGAGCTGCAAAAGCATTAGCTCTGATTTCAGCCGAGCAGGCAAGCAAAGGAGCCACTCTCGCTCTGTCTCTGGGGCACAAAGCTACTCTCTCAAGGCCCGAGTTATTGCTGAAGGGCTTATTTCTTTATTCCCTGGGCTCGCTTATTCCAAGGACAATGAGGACACATGGGCACTGTGGCGGCCTTTCCAGCTGTGTTGCCACTTCTGAGAGCTGAGAAGTGCCCTTAGTCGCTCTTCCTCCAGGAAGAGCCGCTCAGCCATTCTCAGACACACGCAGCCAGCAAGGGGGTCGGCTCAGGTGTCTTCCTGAGGGTGCATTTGTGCTGGGGGTGATGTGCGGGGTCCCTTCTTTTGGGTGGTGGATGCGAGGAATCTGGGAGAGGGAGATGTGCATTGCCTCAGCAATTTCTGGGTGAGTCAGGACTGACTGGAAGTGGGGGTCAGTCACCACAGGAGTCAACATGGGGCTCAGCAGGACGGGATCTGGGCTCCAGGAGTGTTGACAGCTGAGCCCATTCCTGTTCCAGGCCAGCTGGATCCTCATGGTAAAAATCAGGTTACCCCCAGCATGCCCATTCCTCCACGTCCGAGCTGCTCCTGGCCAGTTGAAGGGGAGAAGGAGCCCTGGGCAGAAAGAGTGTTCTGGCCCACTGACCGACCCCCCAGAAACAGAGGGTTGGAACAAGTGGAGTGAAGGTGAGCCAGCTTGGCTCCTATCCAAAGCTTGTTCTGTTTTGGGCCACTCAGTGAACTTAGAATTTGGCCTAGCATCTTTGCTCTTCTAGGAAATTAGTATTATTATAGCTGACGTTGCAGGATGCTTTTAAACATTAACTGATGCGTAAAGTTCTTTGAAGGGGATGCAAGGAGGTATTATTACCCGCCTTTTGTGGATGAATGGAGTTGGTGCAGGAGGAGTGAGGACCAAGTTCACACTATCAGTTAGTGAGACGAGGAGCTCTCCTGACTTCTCACTCCATCCAGAGACCGTTCTGGGTCTGGGTCTCATGGCAGAAGGAAGCCCTGAGATGTTGTCCCAGCCCAGGCTGGGGAAAGTGTCAGATCCATTTCCCAAGCTTGAGAATCAAGCAGAATCTGCCCTGCTTCCCTGCCTTGGGGATGTAGTGGGTCTCGTGAGTCATTGTTGCCCCCCACTTCCAAGCACAGGTGGCTCTGACCGGAACTGAGGGCAGCCATTTGAGCAGGACCTCAGGGAGCCACACTCCTTTGGTTCTCAGTAACTGGTCTTTCCCTGCCTGGTGGATGAAACATAGCATCAGGCCTCCCAGAGGTCATCCTCTAGACTCCAGGGAGACTCCACGTCTTTGGGTAGGGAGATGGGAGGTGGATGGTGCCAGCCAACCTGTCTTGGGACCTAGTGTGCCCCTCTCCCTCCTGTCCTCCCTCTCCTGCCCAGCTCAACTCCTATGAATGGAGTATTATCCAATGACTCCTACAAGGATTTCTGTTCACTTCAGGCAGGGCTGATCTCCACAGGCTATCTCATTAATAACTGAGCCACACTGAGGGGTGAGGACCTCAGGTTTGACTTCTTCCAGAGCTATTTGCCTTTGGGAAGGGAGTGTTCACCTACATCCATGAATCCTTTGGGCCAGGAACATGTATACGTGATGGCTGTGGGATTGTGGATGATTTCTCTCTGTAGCTCCCAAAGCAAGAATTCCCAGGAATTAGGGATGGGAAAGAGGGCTTGACTTCTTCCGTCAATTCTCTGGACTTTATGGGTTAGATGCAATTGTCTTGAAGTCTTAATCCTCTTTAAATGGAGGAGGAGGAGGAGGGTAGACTGAGAAGCTGACTCACCCCTCTCTTTTTTCTGGGGCTTGGTGGCCTGGTGCCAGGAAAGCCAACGAGACTCAGTTGGTGGAGAGCTGGCTTCTAGAACCAGCCTGCAGCTGATTGGTTTGACCAGCTCTGTGGCTTTGGGGCAGCCACTCCTCAGAGTTTTCAGCCCTCGATCAGTGAAATCAAACTGCTTGATCTGGTCTGTCAGGGGGTCGCTTTTGACTCATAATCCCGCTTCTCTCTGGTGCCCTTGTCATTGTGTCCTATCCCTTGGGGGAGTCATTTTGGGGCTGGAGTCCAGCTGGGGACTAGCTGTCCTGGTGGGATTAACCTTGATTTTAGGAACTTGGCCAGGAGGCCAAAAACCCTTCCCAGGATGGCTGCCTTGCCCACTGTACCCTGGGTCCCTTGTCCTGGGGAAAAGAGGTCAAGGCCAACCGAATGGCAAGAGAGAGCGTCCTGGGGTTCTGGGAGGATGTGGACACTTCCTTTCTAGTGTCCTCAGCATGGGCATCTGCAAAGCTGTGTGAAGTCTCATCCAAGAAGCAAAAGAACAAGGGTCCCTGAGTGGTGAACATTTAATCTGTAAATGAGGTCAAGGAAAAAATGTAATACCCAAAGAGGCCTCTGACCATTGGCCTAGTCCAGGAGTGTTCGGAGGCAAGATCTAGGACACAGAAGGGGTCAGTCTCCTGCTCTGGCTCTGTAAACTCTCTTTCTTAAGTGCTCTCAGCTGTACTGAGGCATGGCGGCTGAGCTGTGTGAGTGGGTGAAGGACAGCCTGGTGAAGGACGTGGGACCTTCTGGATGCAAGACTCGTGTTCTTGACTCTTGGGTATGCATGAGTCCAGGGCTAGAACTGGAAAGTGATTGTCCCTCTGGGGCCTTCCTACAGGTGACTCATCTGCATAGCTGTGTGTGCGTGGCCATCATAGGTATTGTATCTGTGTGTGACTTGGACTCCATAGTTGGAAATGGATGAGAAGACACGTGGAGGATAACCTCGGCCGAGCCTTAGAAACGTGTGCTAAGGAGTCTCGGACAGGTGGGATTGAGTTGACCTCCTGATGCATGGAGGCACTAAATAAATTCAGCACCTATGGCCTCAAAACAGGTCAGCCAAACAAAGTCTTGGGTTCTGACCTTTCTTCTCCTGATCTCTAGATGCCTGGTAGCGAGGGTGGCCCCGAGCCGTGGTTCTCAAGCGTCGGTGCCCGTTAGCCTCACCTTCTGGACACTCAGCTTCCCACTGACCGGCCCTCGGAGACTGGGCGTCCCTGCTTGGAAAGCCCCGCAGGTCTCGGGTGCTGCCCGCACGTAGCCTGGGAGCTCCACTTTGGGTCTTGGCCCGAGCTCGAGCCCATTCCTGGAATGCCTGTTGGGCAAACAACTTGACTTTCCTGTGTCTGCTTCCTCAGAGGTTAACAGTCCTTGCTTCCCATGCCTCAGAGGGCTGCTGGGAGGAGGGAAGAAGAGCATAAAACTGCTCTGGGAACGTGAAGTTCTGCATGAGGGCCAGATGTCACCCATCTCAGTGCCTGGCAAGTGTTGGTCAGCAAAGTCAGCAGATGCTGTACTGGGGACTCCTTGGGCTTTTGGGGAAAACGATCAAGAGGAAGCCAGTGGAACTTTTGGGGACAGGGCAGGAGAGGCAGGAACAGTGGCTGTCACCCCCCCCCCCCATCCTTAGGCCCTTTATCCTGTCCCTGGGAGGCACAGACAGACCCAAGGGAAGTAGCTGGCAGGAGTAAAGGGGTGGCTGAACCCCAGATCCTTCATCTTCCCACACTTCCAAGGCACATGGATGGAGCCCTAGCCTTCATGGGACGTGGTTTGCAAACTACGGGGAGGCAGAATGAATTCTGGACTGAGAGCCATGAACCTGGGCTCTGCCCAACCCTACATTGACCTTGGAAAGTCTCTAAAGCTCCCTGGCCAGAGCTTCCTCCTCTTCACTTGGACTCGGCAAGGCCGTTGGTGACTCCACAGTTCTGAGTCCATGTGGGAGGTGCAGGTTAGGAGATGTTTGGTGGTAGAGAGACGAACAGAGCCTGGAGCCTCTGTTGGGGCAAGCTGCCAAAAGGCTGACTCCAAAGATGGCAGAGGTGGGGTTGGGAGAGAAAGCAGAACTGGTTCATGCCCTGCTCTGCCTTGCATGCAGGCCTTCCTGTGACCTCTGGGGTTGAGCTGGGGGCTTGCTATTCATGTACTCTGATGTAAGCATCCAGGCCTGTTTAGCCGAGGGCGGCTGCCTTGGCAGCCACACGTACAGTACGGCACTGTGTGTCCCAGGGTAGACCAAAACTTGTCTTACCAGGCTCTCGACCCTTTTGGGGTATCTGCAGTGCCCTGTACCCTCCCCCACCTCCTCTGGGGCCCACTAGGGGGCTGCAGCTAGATGCTGGGGAGATCAGAGAGGGAGGGAAGACACTGGATTTGATTTCATGGAATTGAACTGAATTTAATCAGAGGCCCTTGAAGTCTCTGACTGCTTCCCAGGGGAGATATCAGGCCCAATGGCACAGCTGCTTCCTGGGGATTGGGCTCAGGGGGCCCAGTGGCACAGCTTGTTTCATTGAGAGGTTTTCCGTCAGAGTTATTTTTAGCCTAAGAAGGAAGGTCACAGGGCATGAAGGCATCACCCTTGGTCTTCTTGCTCCAAGTTGCTTAGCAGGTCAGTGACAGCTGACACTAAGTTATAAAAACCTGGGAAGGGTATGGATGGAAATACACACACACACACACACATACACACACACACACACACCATACGCACACATACTTGGATTCCTGTCTGGGGCCCAGGAGTGGAAATACACAACAATGTGAACTTCATGATAAGTCCCCAAAGTCTGGCGTCCTCATCTCCCTTGGGATTATGTGGCCCTTTCACCCTTACCAGGGACAGAGGGTGTTCTGAGAATATCAGAAACACTGTAGGTGGTCAGACCCAGAGTATGTTCCACCCACTCTCCCCACCACCATCTCCACCATCCCCACCATCCCCATCATCATCACTACCATCACCACCATCACCACCATCACCACCATCATCCTTACCATCATCACTACCACTTTCACCACCATCCCCACCGTCCTCACCATCATCATCACTGGCACCATCACCATCTCCATCACCACCATCACCGTCACCACCATTGCCACCATTCCCACTGACACCACCACCACCACCACCATAACCATCATCATTATCATCATCACCATCATCCTTACCATCATCATCAGCAACAGTAGAGGGCAACAGGGGCCTGTGGGAAGGGCGAGATTCACCAGAGAACTCTGGACCGTTGATATTCCAAGGACGAATGCCAAGTCTTGGGTGACTCACCCAACCCAGTGGGCACACATATAGGGAGGGGCCAGGAGCACGAGAAGGCTTAGGGCCTCAGGGCTTGGGATTATATGGTTTATCAGTGATTTGCATCTTTGGCTGCATAGCAGAGTTACCCAAGGTTTTTTATTTTTGTTTTTGTTTGTTGAAGTCCTGATGCTGGGAATACCTCCTAATTCAATCAGAACCTCTGAGGAGAGGGGAGGAGTGGCACCAAGAACTGGGTGATTCCATTGTGCAGCCAGCACCCAGACCTGCTGGATCAGAGGCATTTTTACTCGCTGGTATAGACCAGTGCTTCTCAAACTACTGTGAAAATGACTCACCAGGGCATCTTGTGAAATTGCAGATTCAGATTCAGTGGGTCTGAGCTGGGGCCTGAGAGTCTGCATCTCTGCCCAGCTCCGGGGTGATGCTGGGGCTGTGGGTGCCCAGACCACACACTGAGTGGCATGGATGTGTCACCCACTTTCAGGCCAGGCAGCCTCCTTTGCTGCTCTGTAGTTCAGGGGCTTCAGCCAGTTGCCGACTGTGTTGGGCCAGGCATTAGGTGTCTCACTTCAGTGCTCTCAGCTGTAAAAATGGGGAGAGGAGGAAGACTTGTCTTCCAGAACAAGTGAGATGAAGTAAATTGCGTAAGATTAGTTAATGTCTTATTTACATAAAATGCTTTAGCATTGCCTGGTGCACGGAATGGTCATCCAAACGTGTCTTTTATGAGGTGTCGCACGTGTATCTTGCTGCTCAGAGACCGTCAGTCCCCTTGGGTTAAACAAAGTTCCTGCCATAGGTTTTTTCCCACGGAGTCGGGGGGTTGGGGGATGGAGATGGAAGCAGAAGGATTAGGAGATAAGGAAAGAAAATCTTAACGGGTAACCCTTAGCTCTCCCCTGGGGGAACCAGAAATTCTTGTTGTACCCAGATGTCACCACGGACCTCTCTCCATGGCACTTTCTGTGGGTCCCAAGATCTGGGGGGAACATAGGGAGGACTATTCAAGCCTTGGCTTGTGCAGTCTGGTCTTGGAGAGAAGGTGTGCGCAGGGAGGGATGAGGTCCCAGGGAGAACAGGTTCCCCTGTGCACCCCTAAACACAGGTTGGCACAAGACGCCTGGGCAAGGAGCAGACAGTTCTGGATTCCAGTCACCCATTAGCCACCTGCTGTCTTAGGCAAGTCAAAGACTTTCCCTAGACCTTCTGAAAGGTGTCTGATGGTAATCAAGGAGGTCAGCCAAGGTCATGAAAGAGTCCTATCATGTAAACAGCTCCTTTATAGTTGAAGGCACCTGAGTTTCCTCCTTCTGAATTTGACCGCAGGTTGCTGCTGTGGGGGTTAATGAGAAAATATTTGTTCTTGGCCCCTGGAGGCTGCCCCAAAAGGGGAACCCTAAGATGTGGTTTTCCTTTGTGGGAGGCAGGGAATGGGAGTACCAGGCTGTCCCCAGCAGTGGCGGGATGCTGTTTCCTTCCTGGGGCTGTCTCAGCTACCCCAAGCTGGGGTACCAGTCCTCCATCCTCCCCTTCCTGGAGCCTCCTCCTTAAATAGGTCCCAGCCTGTGGAGGAGGAGACAGAAGAGATAGACCCAATCCCCTCTCCTGGCCCCATTTTGCACAAAAATCCCATTTATGTCCTGACCAGAGGTCTCTGGCACAGCCTAGGCCTCCCCTCACTCTCTCCTGCTCTGCTCTCTCTGTGCCCTCAGCTCTCCTGGTAAGCCACGGGCCCTTAGAACGGGATCCCCTCGGGAAGGGGTTGGCTAAGGCCACTGGGAAGCCCTGGCCCTGCCCGTTTTGGGTATCTCTTCCTCCTTAGGCCGTGTCCCCTCTAATTTAAGCTAGCAAGGCCAGCAAATGCCTGCCCTTAAGGGGACAGAGTTGAATGTATGACTTAATAAGGCAGAGAGCCACAAGTAATCCCCTAAGTACTTGCTGTGGAACCTGAGATGATCTGGCCTGCACACACCTGTTTTCACTCCTTTGCTGATAGCAGTGTAAAAAGCCCGCTGGTTAATGACTCTAGGAACTGACTAGGGGCTGGAATGTCCAAGCATCTGTCCTATCTTGGAAAGATCTCCCGGTGAGCCTGGCTGCACTTGCCTGCAGCAAGGTTGAGGAAGGGCTGGAAGGGATCCCTGAGTTTCCCTCCCCATGGTGATCAGGACCCAGTGGAAGCTCAAGAGTCAGGGACCAGGGTGGGGCTCTGGGGGTGGCTCAGCTGCTCACTCCCCCAGGGCTGGACCCTGGGTGATATCGCCAGAGCCACAGCTTCCGACCCGGAAGGGAGATCCACACCTCCCTCCTGGAGGACAGGAGCTAGGTGGCGTTAGACTCTTTAGAGAAGCGAAGTGAGTGCCAACCCTGTGAAACTGACCAATGGTGTTCTAATCATTTAGAACTGCAAGTTTCCGCTTCGGGTGGCACAGAAGATGTTGGCAATTTGTTGGAGAATCATTTCTCTGCTGGAGAAGCAAGTCTAGAGGAGAAGGAAAGGGCGCTTTATGCGGAGGCGGCCCCTCGAGAGAAGACCCTGCTCCTTCACTCCCCGGATGGCAGGGAGGCTGAGAGCTCGGAGCAGACAGCTGCTGGGGCCCCTGCTGGCGCCGGCCCAGGCTCTGGTCCTGAATCCAGCCTCTCCAATGCTTCCGCCTCAGACTCAGCTGCCCCTGGGGACCCTGCAGGGCCTGGGGAGGAAGAAGTGGGCCTATCCAGAATCAGCACCCTTCCAACAGAAGGGGAGGGCAGGTCTGAGGAAGAGCTGGGATTGGGAGAGGGCGCAAGAGAGGAGGGGGCTGCTGGGGAGGCCAAAGGGCAGACTGGGAGTGGCCCTGTCCCTGAGGAAGCTGAGGAAGCCCAAGGGGACCACCCCGCACAGGGGGCAGCAGGAGGGACTGCGCAACCGGAAGGCTCGGGAACCTTTCCTGGCACAGAGGTCACGGAGGTCCACGCCTCTGAGACACAACACGAGGAGAGCCCAGGGCCTGACTGGGAGGCAGAAGTGCCAGATGGAGGCTTGGACACGGACACAGAAATGAAGGATGGGGCTGAGGACCAGGGGGAGCCCAGCCCCAGTCCAGCCTCGGAGACTAGCCACGCACAGAGCTCTGAGGTGGGGGGCATCGATGAGGACCAGCCCCCTGAGGCCCAGACACCAGGGCTGACTGAGGAGGGCCTAGATGAGGCCTCCTCTGAAGAAGAGAGTGGTGACCACAGTGGAGGCGAGGAAGGAGAAGGAGCTCCATCCGAAGAAGAATCTGAGGAGGACAGTGGCGATGGAGAGAGTTCAGAAGAAGCGGGGGGCACCTTGGAGGAAGCTGGGGAACCCCAGGAAGCAGCAGGAACCTCGAGCCCTGGAGATGAGGGGCCTCCGCTAACTTCCAAGGAATTGAATACAGGGCCCGAGGGGAACGAGGCAGAGGAGCCTAAAGAGGGCCCTCAGGGTAGGGGATCCCCAGGATTGCTCCCGGCCCTCGGGGCAGCTGCTCACTTCCTGAAAGATGTCTGTGGTGGGAGAGGCAGGGGCAGGGTGGGGTGGAAGAGGCCCCAGCCATCTCTGGGTTTGCTGGGTGGAGGCCCCGGCCAGGATGCCTGGCCCATGGGGGCCCTTCGGGCTGCTCATGCGTCACTAAACCGTGTTCGGAGGGACCAGACTAACCCAGTCACTTCCAAGTGAGGCCCTCTGGACCCTTCTTGTTAGGGTCCCTCAATCTACTTGAATGCAGGCCACTGCCTTAACCTGAAGGACACAGGACACAGTGGCAGGTTTTGGTGGCCCTGTGGTGGCAGGTTGGTGGAGAGAGGTGCAAGTAGAGTGTGTTCCAGAGGCCCCCGGGGTCTCCCCTTGAAGACTCGGCTGGGTCTGGTTGGGTGGTGGGGAGCGGGTTCAGGATGGTGATAAGAAATCTCAGGCTGTCTGGGACCCTGATGTCCCAGATGGGGCACAGGGGAGGGTGGGGCCGACACTAGGGATGTAGTCCATGCTAAGGATGGCCGACACCCCCATGCCACATGCAGCTATGCAGGCCTGGACCAAGAGTGGCTTTCAGAATGCAGGGCCTGGGCTCAGTCGTCTCTCTCTGGCATGGCTCCCCCACAGATTTCCTTGTTGCTTGTTGGGTACTTGCACCCTCCACAAGGGGGAGGGCCTGCAGCCAGCTGGGGGCTCCCCTTTTCCGGTCCCCTCTGCACTTTGTCTGGGGTTGGCCTGCACTGGGGGATCTTGGTGTGGAGAATCCCACTCCTGAGGTGTTAAAGGAGACACAGTGATTCTCTGCTCCCAGTGCTTGTGGGACTGGTCTCCCCTGCCCCTCATGCCCAGGTCCGTCCCACCTGGTAGGCCTACAACGTGGGCACCCTCCCTGGGAGCCTGCAGGGGTCGCCATGACATCTCCCGCTTGGTCAGAGCAACGGTTACCCACGCCCCGCCCCAAGACGTGTAGCTGCGGTTCCTCTGACCCAAGCCCCACAGCAGCCTGTGTGACCTGGGAAAATGCTCATCCTGTAGGGTCCGTTGTTTGCTTAGAGCCCCTCCCTGGCTGCCCATGCTCCTAGGAAGTAACACAGACTCCTGTAAACCACTCCTGTGTGCTGTCCCCGTCTTCGCCTACTTAACTCCCGCTCTCGGATCTCAGCTCCCTGAGGGTTTCTGACTCGTCCGGTGAGACTTGGTAGGAACACATCTTAGGCTGTAGCTTCTGGAATCTTTCCTGCCATAGCCACAACACTGACTGTAATTATTACCTTCACCTCCGCCCCCTTTTTAAAAGATTTTTATTTATTTATTTGACAGAGAGAAACACAGCTAGAGAGGGAACACAAGCAGAGAGACTGAGAGAGGGAGAAGCAGGCCTCCCGCCGAGCAGGGAGCCTGATGTGGGGCTCGATCCTGGGTCTCCAGGATCATGACCCTAGCCGGAAGCAGTTGCTCAACCAACTCTCCCCCTCCCCTCGTGAGACCATAGGAAAACTCCCCAAGGGCCCGAACTGTGTTTGTTTTGGGCATCCCTGCTTTCCCAGCATGGAGCTCAGTGCCTGACCCGTGGGAGGTGCTCTGGCCCTATTTGCCAAATGCGTGAAACGGATCAGGGAGTTTAGCAGAAGCTGAGTTTGGACTTTCAGAGTCCCTCCTCAAGACAGAACTTGGTTTGGTTGAACTTGGCAAGCCTTCCCGCAGTCCTTGTGCCTTTTCCTGCAAAGAGCAAAGCCTGACTCTTAGCTTTGTGCTAACTCTGCTCTCTGCTTCTCTCCCCAGAAGAGGCGGAGGATGTGAGTGAAGAAGCCCCGATGAGGGACCGTTCCCACATCGAGAAAACTCTGATGCTGAATGAGGACAAGCCAATGGACGATTACTCTGGTAACCAGAGGAAGGACCTGGACTGGGGCTGGGTCCAGGGCCGGGCTCTGAGGCAGGCAGGTCCCCAGGGCTCAGAGTTCTGGAGGTGGGGGCTCCATGGCAGCGGCTCCCAGAGCAGCGTCCAAGGCCTGGGTGGGGGCTCTGGATTGGCAGGGAGGAGGAGAGGTGATCCACACCAAGGGGCCAGGGCCAGGGCCGAGGACGAATCTCAGTGCTGCTGCCTGGGGCTTGGTGCCAGCCTCCATGTGGCAGCTGGAGAGGCTTGTTTATAAGAGTTCGTCCCATCTGCTTCGGTTTTTACAGTTTATAAAGCCCTTTTCTTCCTGGCACTGCACCCTCAGGATAACCCAGGGCTTTCAGTGGGGCTCATGCCTCGTCTTCATTGATGAGCTGGCTGGAGCTCTGAATAGCCTCGGTTTGCACACAGCTAGAGGGGAGCAGTGGGAGGGGAGGATCTAGACAGCCTGGCCCTGGGCCCCAGTTCCTCCTTCTGGGCCCCACATCCTGCAGACTTCTAGCCTCACCCTGTGAGTTGCTTCTCCCAGGAGGGAGAAGAGGATCAAGTTTAAAACGAAGAGAATAGCCCAGGAGGTTTTGAGGATGGGAAGGAATGCCTTTTGGTTAAGGATTTCTGGGGGTTGGGATGTGGACCAGCTCCATCCAGGAATGCTAATGTACAGCAGTCCTGTGAGGCCGCAGGGGTTGGGGCGCTGCTCCCCACTGCCTGGGTAGGAGCTGCCCTGTGAGTGAGCTGGACTCTCCCCCTTCATCCTTCTCTGCCCCCAGTGGTGCTGCAGCGGCTTCGGAAGATCTACCACTCATCCATCAAGCCCCTGGAGCAGTCTTACAAATACAACGAGCTTCGGCAGCACGAAATCACAGGTACCCTCGTGGCTGGTGCCCGCACCCTCTTGAACTCTGTGAGTGGTGGGCGTGAGGACACGCGGAGCTGAGCGCTCTTAATCCTCCTGGAGGCCTTAGTCACATGACCAGCCTTCCCCTCAGGGTGCCCTGATCTGCACAGGCTTTTGTGGAGATCGCTTTGCATGAGTTCATGCCTCAGTAGGACGGTTGTGGTTTCCCAGGACCGCCATGCCAATTTCCGTCCCTCCTGTGCTGGGCGGCCCCAAGGGCCCCGGACAGGGAAGGGATCATGTGTTAAGTCCTCTAATTGGCCCGAAATCCTTTTATCACTGCTTCAGTCAGCTTTCCGTGGGTCTGGATTCTTTTAAAAATAGATTTTCGGAATAATAAAAACAAGGGATACTTGTTGCCCCTCCCCCAATAGTGGAAAACAGGATGAATTGAAAAATAAAATCTCTCTCTTGATTTTCAGTATCTGCGCTTCCACTTCAGAGACTCTCTCTGTTATAGTTTCCTGCAAATACTCCCAGGCATCGACTCTGTGCCCATGAGCATACAGGAGTGTGTCCTTTTCTGTTTGTATTTACCTGATGGTAAAAGCACACGGCTTGGTGAAATGTTACAAATGCAACTCTAATTGTTGGGTATTTCCTACAGATACATTTGTAGGACAGATGTTTCAAAGTGTAACTGTGGAGTTAAACATTTTCATAGTCATTGCCAGGTTGCCTTAGGTTGGACCAGTGTGACAGTCTTGTTGCCCCGCAGCCCTGCCCTCCGCCCACCCCAAGTTGTTCATCCTCAAAAACTTTCACAATGATATGTGACTGAATGGTGGTGATTGGTGTTACACACGTCTCCATGTGTGAACTGGAGATTTCTATATTCTCTCATGTGATGCTCTCGATGGCTCTAAAGTGCATAGGGTATTTAGGATACCCATTATTCCTGCTTCACAGAAGGACCAGATGCACAGGGAAATGCTGGGTTTCTCGGGATCACACAGCTGGAACCAGGAGCTGGAACTCTCAGGTCCTTCTTGCGGAGAATGTCCTATTCCATCACTTCCCTGACGGCCTCTTCCAAGCCTAAGAGCCAGTCATCCTCTTGGGCTTCATGGGGGATGTGCGAGGTGTACGACTCCTGTGGCTTTCCTGTCCTCCATACTGGCTAAGCCAGCAGACACACACTGGCTTGGCCTCCCGAGGCTGCGGGCTGGCAGGAGAATGGTGCTGTGTGGGGAGGGCGCTCTGGTTCCTGATCCCACTTTCTGGGCGTGGCTTCTTTCCTTTGGCCTGTCCCAGTGCTGGGGATCCCGCAGTCTGCTATCCAGCTGGCGGGCTCGGTTGTCTCACCTGTGGCTTTCCGCACATGCCAGTAACGCCCCCTGCTGCAGACAGCGGAAACAGCAGCCCCCGGAGAGCCTGTTTCTGGTTGGTCTCAAGCGGGAGCTAGAAGGTCCAGTTCCCCTAGTGTCTCCTGGACCTGGGCAAAAGACACTCTCTGTAGGACCTTTGTGACTACGCCTGGGGACTCCTGCCACACCCTCAGTCTCCCTCTTCCTTCCTGTCCTCAAGCCAGAGGTTGACACCCAGGGATGCAAGCAACTCATGGTATGTGTTTGCAGCCGAGAGGAATGGGGCAGGGCCAAGGTATCAAGTTTAGGCACTTCCGAGACGCTGTCTTGGTCTTCTGGGACTAAGTTTTACCTTAGAGACAGAAAACCAGCACCTCAAGAAGCAGGGTGCAGAACAAGAGGAATGCTGTCCTCCTCTTTGTAGAAAAAGATGGGGAGTGTGCTATCTGTTCCTGCTTAGGCCGCATGCATTAAAACGCCTGAAGGGATACGCCATGGATGTTATGACCGAGGCCAACCGGGGATAGAGGTGGGAGACTTTCACTCTATACCTTTTTATACTTCTGATTTTTGAACAAAGAAATTAAATACATCAAAACGGAAAAAAATGGAAAAAAATGGAAATTAAAAAAAAAAAGAGTGTCTACTGTCCAGGGACTATGTGCCGGGTTCAGGGAGACAAAGAGGTTGGAGAACATGAGGTGTATGTGATGCCGGCTTGGCCCCCGTGCCGTGGCTCAGGGACAGGTTGTAAGACGAGGGGTCTGTGAGTCAGCAGCCAGTGACCCCATCCCCCTACCGCCCCCCAGTTTTGAAAGCACTGGAGGATTCTGCTTTCCCTTCTTAGGGACCCCAACTGTTGTGGCCCAGACAGGGCACTCTTTCTGACATTGGGCATGGAGCCCAGGAACCCGAGAACTGCCTAGTCAGTGCTTGGTCCTGGGACCTGGCAAATAGGTCGTGGTCTATGGAGGCTAATTTGAGACTGGCCTGGAGCCCAGGGTCAGGCTGAGCCTGATGTAGGATGTCAGGGGCCCCCGTCCAGGATGTCTAAGATTGTGTGAGCCTCTTTCATCTCTTTTTTTTCTGTTACCAATCCAGATAGCAGAGGGTTCCCCACCCCTTTAATTTTTTTAAAAGATTTTTATTTACTTATTTGACAGAGAGAGCACAAGCAGGGAGAGCAGTAGGCAAAGGGAGAGGGAGAAACAGGCTTCCTCCTGAGAAGGGAGCCTGATGCCAGACTCAATCCCGGGACCCTGAGATCATGACTTGAGCTGAAGGCAGATGTTCAACCAACTGAGCCACGCAGGCGGCACCCCTTAACATTTTGTTTTATTTTATTTTATTTTATTATTTTATTTTTTATTTTTTTTAAAAAAGATTTTACTTATTTATTTGACAGAGAGAAGCACAGCCAGAGAGGGAACACAAGCAGGGGGAGTGAGAGAGGGAGAAGCAGGCTTCCCGCCGAGTAGGGAGCCCAATGTGGGACTCCATCCCGGGTGTCCGGGATCTTGACCTGAGCCGAAGGCAGTTGCTTAACCAACTGAGCCACCCAGGCGCTCCTTAACATTTTATTTTTAAGTAATCTCTACATCCAATGTAGGGTTCAGACTCATGACCCCAAGATCAAGAGTTATATGCTTTACCGACTGAGCCAGCCAGGCGTCCCCAGGTAGCAGAGCTCTAGCCTCTGCCCCTGTGGTAGCTCCCTTCTCCTCTTCTTATGAGCCGCCCCCCAGATGCAGACCTGGAGGCCTCGCCCACAGTGAGCTCTGAGTCAGTGTTGATGTCATCTCCTCCTTCTGGAGCCTGTGTGCCAAGGATCTGTGGAAGGCCAAAATTATGTCTCCTGGTGTCTTTTAACTCGGTGATCATACTTACAAAGCAAGAGATGTGCCATGGATTGCCACACCCTGCCCGGTCCAGTGTAGAATTCTCTTAACTCTGTTGGGTGGGCCGTGGGATGCGGCGGGAAGCACTATGTCACTCCCGTATGAACTCTGTCAGTCACCTCCATGTCTAACTCCTGCTGCCTACAGATGGGGAGATTACTTCCAAGCCCATGGTGCTGTTCCTGGGACCGTGGAGCGTTGGCAAATCCACCATGATAAACTACCTCCTCGGGTTGGAAAACACTCGTTACCAGCTCTATACAGGTGAGAGCAGGATTCTCTTGTGTGTGTGATGTGGCACATCAGTGTCCTCTGTGCAGGCACAATGAAATAGTCATGTGTGTCTTCAGTAGAATGGTGGAATCACATATAAGAAGCCAGCAGCTACAGTCCGTGTTCACGGGAGGATTTTTAAACAGCTGAGAGGTGGAAAGCACCCAAACATCCACAGATGGATGAATGGATAAACAGAAGGGTCTATCTGTACCACAGAGTACAGAGTATTATTCAGTCTTAAGAAGGAATGCATTTCTTTCTTTCTTTTTTTTTTTTTCTAAGATTTTATTTATTTATTTGACAGAGAGAAACACAGCTAGAGAGGGAACACAAGCAGGGGGAGTGAGGGAGAGAAGCAGGCTTCCTGCCGAGCAGGGAGCCTAATGCAGGGCTCAATTCCGGGACTTCGGGATCATGACCTGAGCCGAAGGCAGACACTTAACGATGGAGTCCCCCAGGCGCCCCAAGAAGGAATGCATTTCTGAAACACGCTACAACATGCAGGAATCTTGAAGACACTACACCGAGTGAGATAAGCCAGACACAAAAGGACAGATGTCCTACATTTCCATTTAGGCGGTGCTGAGAGTCAGCCAATCCATAGAGACAGAGTAGAGCAGAAATTACCGGGGGCTGGGAAGGGGGAACGAACGGGGAAGTTACAGTGTGGGAGATAGATGATGGTGAGGGCTGCACATTGGTATGAATGTGCTTAATGCCACTGAAATGTGCAGCCCCCAAATGGGTAAAACAGTCAATTTTGTGACATATATTATACAATTAAAAAAAGAAAGACACTAGCTTAGCAAGCCTTATATCCAGTTCTTGGGGCAAACCTGCCCTGAAACCCCTTGCTTATCACTTACTTTGTAGTAGGGTCCCCGTGCCAGAGCTAACTGTGTTCCGCCTGCCCTCATGCCCACGCGTGCAGGTGCTGAGCCCACCACCTCTGAGTTCACCGTCCTCATGCACGGACCCAAGCTGAAAACCATCGAGGGTATCGTCATGGCTGCCGACAGCGCCCGGTCCTTCTCACCCCTTGAGAAATTTGGCCAGAACTTCCTAGAGAAGCTGATTGGTATCGAGGTTCCCCACAAACTGCTGGAGCGAGTCACTTTTGTGGATACACCAGGCATCATTGAGAACCGCAAGCAGCAAGAAAGAGGTAGTGGAGTGCTGATATCTGATCAGCTTGAGTTTTGTCTTAGAAAACTGTCCAGCAGTGGGTGGTAGGCAGGGGAGAAGAAAGGTGGCCAGCGTTGTCCAAGGCAAATTGGATCCCAGTCATGTGTACTTGACCTCTGGTTAACGGGTTCTGGTTTGAACCTGACCTCAAACTCTTCCTGGTCCAGAATCTGCTTTACCAGGCCTGCTCGACTATAAGCCTGTAATAGACTTCCCTGAATTCTCTTCCAGTAGGAGAGGAGTGCCACTTTGGGCCCAGCAGACACTAGGTTCTGATAGAAGCTGCTGAGTATCACCACAACACAGGGGTGTCTGCAGAGATGAGCCATCACAGGGCATTCGTACGACTGTAGGCCTAGATGGTGGATCTTAATTTATGGTTGTAACTCTCATTTTGGTTTTAAGACTGCCTTATTACTAGTAATAATATTGTCACTAATAATTACAATAGGAAAGTTACCTTTCTTCTTCTAGTATGCATCAGATAGTTGTATGCATTACTGGTTGTAGAAGAATTTCAAGACAGGTATTCCTAGCTTTTTCATTTTGGAAATAAGTGGAAGGAATTAAAATATGTCAAGCACCTACCATGTGAGAAGCAGTTTTATTTAGGTGCTTTCTGTTACTTGTAGAAACATCATAATCTTTATATTGACCTTGGTGTTAACTGTTTTTCTTGTCAGTTTGTAGCTAAAATGGTGAAGGTTGGAAGTTTTACTCTTCTGGGCTAGCCTATCAGTGGCAGAGCCCAAATTCCAGTCTGGGTCTCGGGCCAACTCCACTTTGTTTCCCCCTCAGGAACACATCCTCTCCCTCATCCTTCTAATTCCCTGACTTCATCCCTTCAGTGTCCTTGCCACTATCCCATATCTTTTTAGACAGTAGGAAGATCTCCATTTCGAAAAAATATTTTATTTTCCTGGAGCCTTAGATTCCATAGATTAAGACAAGGATCAGTCTGTTCTTGGCTGGGGGCTGACAAGGCCCAGGAGATATGCAGATATGCAATTAATTCTTTGAGTCTTTAGAAGCTCAGAAAATCCCTACTGCTTTTACCTCCTCCTTTTTTTTTTTTTTTTTTTAAGGTTTTATTTAGGGCGCCTGGGTGGCTCAGTGGGTTAAAGCCTCTGCCGTCGGCTCAGGTCCTGATTCCAGGGTCTTGGGATCAAGGCTCGGGTCAGGCTCTCTGCTCAGCGGGGAGCTTGCTTCCTCCTCTCTCTCTGCCTGCCTCTCTGCCTACTTGTGATCTCTCTCTCTCTGTCAAATAAACAAATAAAATCTTAAAAAAAAAAAGATTTTGTTTATTTGACAGAGAGACACAGCCAGAGAGGGAGTGAGGGGGGGAGAAGCAGGCTTCCCGCCAAGCAGGGAGCCCAACGCAGGGCTCGAACCTGGGTCTCCGGGATCATGACGTGAGCCTAAGGCAGTCACTTGACCAACTGAGCCCCCCAGGAGCCCCATGCTTTTACCTCCTTCAATGCAGGCAATGGTTTGGATCTGGAAGGGGGCATGAGGGGCTTAGGGTGAGCCTGCTCACCTTGACTTCTTGCTTCCCCCATCCCAAGGTTACCCCTTCAATGATGTGTGCCAGTGGTTCATCGACAGAGCGGACCTCATCTTTGTCGTCTTTGACCCAACCAAGTTGGACGTGGGTCTGGAGCTGGAGATGCTCTTCCGCCAGCTGAAGGGGCGCGAGTCCCAGATAAGGATCATCCTGAACAAGGCCGACAACCTGGCCACACAGATGCTCATGCGGGTCTATGGGGCCCTCTTCTGGAGCTTGGCCCCGCTTATCAATGTCACAGAGCCCCCGAGGGTCTACGTCAGCTCCTTCTGGCCACAAGACTACAAGCCCGATACCCACCGGGACCTGTTTCTCAAGGAAGAGATCTCTCTCCTGGAAGACCTGAACCAGGTGATTGAGAACAGGTTGGAGAACAAGATCGCCTTTATCCGCCAGCACGCCATCCGGGTCCGCATTCACGCACTCTTGGTCGACCGCTATCTGCAAACTTACAAGGACAAAATGACCTTCTTCAGCGATGGAGAGCTGGTCTTCAAGGACATTGTGGAAGACCCCGACAAGTTCTACATCTTCAAGACCATCCTGGCAAAGACCAATGTCAGCAAGTTCGACCTTCCCAACCGTGAGGCCTACAAGGACTTCTTTGGCATCAACCCCATCTCCAGTTTCAAGTTGCTGTCCCAGCAGTGCTCCTATATGGGGGGCTGCTTCCTGGAGAAGATTGAGCGGGCCATCACGCAGGAGCTCCCCGGCCTCCTGGGAAGCCTTGGGCTGGGGAAGAATCCAGGTGCTCTCAACTGTGACAAAACAGGGTGTGGCGAGACCCCAAAGAATCGCTATAAGAAACACTAGGTCGTTGTGTCGCCGTTCCGGGGTTCCTGTTGGTGGATGAGCTTGTGTCCTAACTGTCTGAGAAGTCCTGGTTTATTAACCCTTTGAGCCACAGGGCAAGAATCCTTACATGCTGGAGATTTGGGAGTTAATTAAGGCCAGTGGTGGGGAAGGTGTGGGTCGAGGAAAGTGAGAGGAAACTGTGAATTTTAGTGTGCCCATCTTGTTGCTTCCAAGGGGTCCTGACTGAGGCAGGTCAGGCCCCGAAGGCTTTCCCTGGGTCCTATCGCAAAGGGCTAGAGAGCAGGTAAATTCTAGTGTATACTGAGGTGATGCGCATCCAGCTGAAAGCAGCTGAAATTCTTTTCTCCCCCTCTAAGCTGGGAAAAGAGGCAAGACTTGACTTCTGTAGGGCTGCTCAGGTCCTTCGTGGCTTTCTCCCACGCAGTCTCCCCCTGGTCCTCCAGCCCTCCTGCTCCTCACTTGGGTTGGCTTCAACAGGGGACAGTCTCTTGGGTCTGAATCCACCTGGGTTTTGAGCCTACCCCCAGGGCCCTCCTCCCTGCTTCCTCATGGGGCGGGGGAATGGTTTAGGGCACCAGAACGCTGAGACAAAACAGGAGTCCCCCAGGCCAGGAGAAGGAGCTGCCTTCTGCCATTTCTGCCTTCTGCCAAATGCTGCCATTTCTCTGATGTAGAAACTGGAGGTGAGCCTCAGTCCCTTTCTTGGCCCCAAGAGTAGGCTGAATGTTCCATGCATTTGGGCAATTTACTTCTTGGAAGTGACTCCAGTGAAAGTACCAGAGGCTCAGAGGGTTAATTGGTTTGCAGTGTGTCTTTGTCTCTTGCATGTCTTAGAAAACTCAGGCCCCAAAGCGGGTTTCAGAGGGGATGATGGAAACCTTGCTCCTTTTCCTGAGGGTCTTCTCTGGGCCGCCCATCTACCCCAGACGAGGAGGAGGCCGTTTCCACACCTTCTCTGCAGAGACGCTCTGCAGAAGGGTCCTTCCCTCCTGGTTTTCATGCCATGGCTTTTCCTTCCCCTTCTTCTCCATTCCCTGATGTGCCGACACTCAAAACTCAAGAGTGATTTCCCATGAGTCAGAACCAGCACCAGCCACTCGGTATGGGTGGCAACCAAGGCTTCACATCCGGTTTTCCTTCCGAACTTGGTAACTGATTCACACACTCACCACAGGGCAGCTGGGGCCTTCACATACTGACGTGTGTGAATATGTACCACCTTGTCCCAGAGAGAGGAGGGAGAGCGCAGAGGCCAGCGAGTGTGGAGAAGGGATGTGCCGTGAGCGTCCTGGCTGGCTGCCGGACAAACCTGAAGGGCAGCTGGGGCTGGACGGAAGGAGCCTTTCGATGAAAAGTAGGTGAGTGAACGGTTTGTGCAAATCCAGGGGACCTGGCCCTGGGCTGCCCACAGCAGTACTTGCGGCCTGGGGAGCCAGCCTCCCTTGGGTCAGGTCCCTTGAGGCCTTGGTCAGGGCCCACCAGCACCAGGAGGTCACCTTGGACCAGAATGAAAGCGAAGATGAAGGCAGACAGGAGGCACTCTGAAGACGAGGCCGTGGAAGCGAATTGCTGATCGGTCAGATGAGGTCCCCGTGGAGAGTTCGGAATTCCTGCTTCCCAGAATGATTAGCACATGGGTGCATGCTGGAGCAAGACCTGGAACTTCCCACAAGAGAGCGAGAGGCCCCAAAGTTTCCGGGACGTTTCTAAGGAAAGAGCCAAGCAGAGCACCAGGGGGCCTGCTGGGGTGCCCCAGGAGCCTGGTGACCAGGGCCTGACAGGCTGCTTTTCTTCTCATTAAAAACCAACCCTTGCCTCACCTCCCCATCACGTACCCTCTCAAGAGTCTGCCTCCCACCTTGCTCCTTACGCTCCCCATGCCTTCGAGTGGCTCGGGCGTTTCTGGTTTTCTCCCTGCCGTGGGGGGCCGTACACAGTATAGACCCTCCGCAGCTGCCGGCGCCCTCATCGCTTTGGGGGCAGTGGGTGCAAGGAAGCCAGGACATTCATACGGGATCTGTGTTTTCACAGGGCTGGGGGCGACACGATCAATGTGATCGTTTCTCCCTTTCTTCGTTCCATCTGTTAGCCTTTTCTTACTCCTCTCCCTCTGCTCTCTCGTTGATCTGTCTTTTCTCTAAATTGCCGGTAAGCTCATCAGCCCACCCGCCTGGACTTTCCATGCTGTTTGGGCCCCTGCTCTGTGGATGTGGATTTCAAGCAGAATTCTGACTCTTTGGGGAGGGGGGTGGATTGGGACCTGGGGGTAAATTTAGGATCCTGAGATGTCCCCCCAAGAGGAGTTATCTGTAAGTATTTGTGCCTCTACAGTGCTGTTTCTCTCCAAAGTGGAAACTTTCCAGTGTTCTTGCCATTCTGATTTCATTGGGGAGGAAATCTCAATAAAGTTCAATCTCTCTGTGACACCGTGTGCTTTCTCATGGTCTCCAGCCTGCCTAGTCCCTTTCTCTTCTTCTTATCTATTAGTAGACCAATTGCTATTAAGACTTGTTTCTCCCCAGTAGTTTGAGGCCCACAGCAAAGTGGAGAGGGAGGTAGAGGTTTTCTGCATACCCTCTGCCCCCATGATGAACAGCCGCCCCCATGGGCAACACCCCCACCGGACTGGGACGTGTGATCCCACTGATGAGCCGATGCGGACGGGCCAGAGCCACCCAGAGTCCACACGTTAGGGTTTGCTCTTGCTGGTGTGCATTCTGCATGTTTGGACAAGTGTATTGTGATGTGTTCGTCCATAGAGAATATACGGGGTTTTCCCACTGCCCTAAGAATCCTCTGTGTTCCACCTGTTCATCCCTCCCATCTCTTCCCAACCCCGAGTGCTGCTTTCTAAGTTTCTCAGGGACAGACTGACGATCCATGAATTGCCCACTCGTGTTTTAGACACCTCCAGCACCTTCTCTAGACCCCTCCTGCTTCCAGCCCGCCAGTGCCAAAGATGACCTTGAAACCCAGGCTTCCCATTGTAGGATTGGAAAGGAAGACATACTCTCTCCTCAGCCCCTGGCTTTCATTATCCCTGGTGTCTATGGCAGTAGCTCGGTCACAGGAACTATGGAGCTTCTGTCCCCAAGTCTCTCAGAGGCAGACACGCTTCTCTGTGCACTCAACCACGCCGCTGCCCACTTGGTAGCTGAAGCTTCTGGGGAGGGAGCTGTAGGGTCTTTCCTCGATGGAAGGATGGTGCCTCCTCTTGGCTTCTTCTGAAAGTGGTGCTCCCCACGGCAGGACCCAGACTTCCTCCTTGTAGTTGTCTTTTTTTTTTTTTTTTTAAGATTTTATTTATTTGACAGAGAGAAACACAGCCAGAGAGGGAACACAAGCAGGGGGAGTGAGAGAGGGAGAAGCAGGCTTCCCGCCGAGCAGGGAGCCCGATGTGGGACTCGATCCCGGGTCTCCAGGATCATGACCTGAGCTGAAGGCAGTCGCTTAACCAACTGAGCCACCCAGGCGCCCCTGGAAATTTTTTTTAAAAAGGATTTTATTTACTATTTATTTGACAGAGAGAGATCACAAATAGGCAGAGAGGCAGGCGGAGAGAAAGGAGGAAGCAGGCTCCCGGCTGAGCAGAGAGCCTGATGCTGGCCTCGATCCCAGGACCCTGAGATCATGACCTGAGCCGAAGGCAGAGGCTTTAACTCACTGAGCCACCCAGGAGCCCTTTATTTTGAAATTTTACCTCTGAGGTCCTGAGGACCTCACACCCTGATTTGGAGCATGTTTGCAAAGGAAGGAACTGGGCCCTGGGGAGTCAGTGGGAGGCTGGAAATAGACGGGGGTGTGAGAGTGAACAACATGCCATCATGAGAGGTTCAGCACAGGGAGGATGCAGAATTCGGTGGCCACCTGCTCCAGGTTTCCTAAATCAGGAGAGGCTGATCTCAGAGTGGGATGAGTACGGCAGTGTGGCTCATTGCCTCCCTCTCCTTTGCGCTCCTCTGATTTGGGGGTCCACAGTCAGCAACAGAGTAACCTGACCTACATCAGGCCACTGTTGCCCTCCGCTGGATCAGCTCTCCCGTCCATGACCATAACCAGTGCTTTCCTGTGACTGGGAGAATTACAGAGCATTTCCCTGGGAAACAGAAGGTAGGTAAGGTTAGATGTTTTGAAGACAAACATCACACACCAGAACCTGCCAGCACGTTCAGAATGGTGCTCCTTCACAAGCCTTGTACCTTACTGATCACCTTTATACTGTCTGCCTCGAGGACAGCCAGATGCCATGAGAAAGCAAGGTCAAAGACCATTCTAAACGCAGCCTGATGATAGAGGCCTGAATGGAGAGGCTGTATTCACAGGGCTGTGTGTGTATCTGAATATGTGGGGGTCACCTGTGGTTATATGTACAAGGGCTGTGCAAACGCCTGCATGGAAAATCGGCGCATGTGTGGAAGCCAACATGTATGTGAGTGTGGCCAGATGATCTCTGAGGATGCAGCATGGTGCCCAGCAGGGAGGACTCATTACCTGTGCGCCTTCAGAATGAATGAAATAGTAAGCGGGTTTGGGGGCAGTAAAGAAGGGTCTGTGTACCATATGTCGTGCGTAGAGGGTCCTGGGGGGAAAGGTATGTCTGGGTGTGGCTGTGAAGATGTAATTGTGTGAGTGACGTGCAGATGACAGATTATGGGAGCATGGATGCTGCCCCCAGGGGGAAGATCCAGGAAGACCCAGCCATAGGAGGACACCTCAAGGCCCTGGCTTTGTAGCTGTAGCCCCCTCCTGCACCCCGCCAGTGAACTAAGGGGAAGTGGGAGCCTTCAAAAATTCACAAGCACCGGCAACATTCTTACTGTCTGTTACTGTCTGTGACATTCCACTCAAGCTTCTCCCAGTCCAGAGAAACCTTAATTTTTCTTGAGAAGACCAAAAAGGCAATAAAAAAGAAGCATAAAGGGGCGCCTGGGTGGCTCAGTTGGTTAGGCGACTGCCTTCGGCTCAGGTCATGATCCCGGAGACCCGGGATCGAGTCCCACATCGGGCTCCCTGCTCGGCGGGAAGCCTGCTTCTCCCTCTCTCACTCCCCCTGCTTGTGTTCCCTCTCTCGCTGTGTTTCTCTCTGCCAAATAAATAAATAAAATATTAAAAAAAAAAAAAAAGAAGCATAAGAAAAACAAGAAAATGAGAGTAGAGACATGAATTTGCCTGCAGCAAAGGCATATCCCACAGGTTCTAGGTTATACCCTGTACCAAAGGATAAAAAAATAACCTGCATAGACGAGCATTTTTCTGTGTGTGCGTGCACCGTGGAGGCTGTTCTCTGTTTTCTCATCATTTCAGAGGGGAAGAGAACCAACTTCTAGAGTACTCCTTTTGCCAGGGACTGGGCTAAATACTTAGAGACATCCTCACAGTTGTACTTGACATGATGTGGTGATTCTAATGGCCACATGCCAGGCCACATGCCAGGAGCTTCGTGTATATCATTTCGTGCAATGCTCACATAGCCCCCCAGGCAGGGAGCCGTCTGGCACAGAAAAGACTAGAGACTCCAGAGTCAGATGGCTTGGGCTTCATCCTGGGCTCTAGCACTTTACCTGGCACCACCAGGCAAATGACATAGTTTTGTCCTCCAGAATCGTCAGCCATGAAATGGAGATATGAACAGCCCCTCTATCTGCGGGGCTGGGGTGACGGTGAGATCACTTAAAGCATGCAGTGTGCTTGAAGTCGTGCACCGTGCGCAGCAAGCACGCTGTCCACGGCGCAGTCCTGTGCATGTGGTTATTCTTTATATTTTACTGATGAGGAGACTGATGATCAGAGAGGTGGGGAGGCGAGGTGGCATGTGGAATTGGGAGGGCCAGGGGGAGCGAGCTTACTTGCCCAGGGTCCCATTTGGTGACACTAGTCTTTCTGATCCCAAGGCTTTTCCTTTTTCTTCAGAAACTGGCAACCTTGCAGAATTGCCTGATTTTATTTTTTTAATGGTCCGTCTGCACCTTGACACGACGGTAAGAAAATTTTAAAATACTTAAAGGTAATTTGTATTAGAAAATTCACTTATTTGATTTTTTTTTTTTTTTTTTTTTTTTTAGAGAGAGAGCTTTCACATTTGATCTCCAGCCTGATCATGTTATAAAGTAGTTGGGGCAGGTATATTTATCATCCTTAAATCCAAATCCAACACGGGGAAGCTGCATCTCCAGAGAAGCCCAAGTTCACCCAGGTAAAACATGACAAACCAAACTAAAGGACCCATTTTCTACCCATCTCACTATCCCTTCTACTACATTCAATCATGCTCATTTGTGTTAATGTAGAGCCTAGAGCAATTGTGATGCTACATTTTTCTGACACATGAAAACGTGATTTTGTGAGGAGTGCAAAATTATTTGTTGGTGATATTTCCATTTTCTTCAGATTTCTGAATTTTTTTCCCCATCAAAACTTCAAAAGATTTGGAATGTACACGTTTGTTCAGGCATAATCTCCGTTCTATGGGAGCTAACCATCCAATTAGGGCCACAAGGCGTGGAACGGGAGTGACCAGGCAGATCCTGGGGACACATGTCCCAGTCATAATACAGGACACATGGCCGGACAAAGGATTTTCTTTCTCACTTGTAAAGGTAATTATTTGAAAAGTTCTACCCATTTACACATACTATTACCTCTGGGGAGGGGAACCATTTACATAATAACATCAGTACTCTCCTGGGACTACTGGGACACCCTGGGGGTTAGGAGCTTAGAAAGGGACTGGAATTCTAGCTCCACTCTAAAGGACCCGCGCGCTCGCAAGGCCAGGGACCAGGTGGAGGGATCCTGGGGGAAGACCAAGAGCCTAGACTCAAAAGAAGGCATCTGTGGACGGCCAACAATCAGTCAGTCAAGGTGAGATAAGGAGGGTTAGGGAAACCTGGCCCTTAAATGGGAGCTGAGGGAGTCTGGGCTTGAGGCCACCGCAAGTTTCTGGACAGAGGGGGCCATAAAGAAGCAGGGAAGGTCCAGCGGGCAGCAGCAGTGGGCCTGACGGAGAGATGCGTGCACCGAGAAGCCTATTTCGGGGCTAGAAGTTGGGGACCAGTGACGGAGCCCCGTAAGGAAGTGGGGGAGGAAGTGCCCCTCAGCAGTCTGGTCCTCCTCAGGAGCCCTTCTCTGGCCCTGGACCCCGCTGCTCCTGGCTGACCCCAGCTGCTCCATCCCGGGTGCAGATCATCCGACGGGACGGGATCCTGGGCCCGCATCCTCACCGCGGCGGTATCCGCCTACCCCGCTGCACTCCTTTGCCTTCGAGGGGAAACTGAGGCCCTGAACCGGGCGTTCTGTCCCGGGAACGAGAGGCGGGCGGAACCTGGCCCCTGGTAGAGCTTGGCTTCGTCCCGCAAGCCGGCTCCTCAGCACAAACTGCTATCCCAAAGAGAGGTTAGCTACTGCGACCCCGCGGAGCCACCGCAGGGGAAACAGAGGACCCCTGGCCCAGCCAAGCCCCGCCCGCACGAGCCCGGCCCACGCCTGCGCCTCCGCTCGCGGCCGCGGGCCCCGCCCCCTCCCGAGCCCCGCGCTCCCGAGTCACGCGTCAAGGCGCGCGCATGCGCAAGGCGGCCCTTGTTGGGCACAGGGCCTCGGTGAGGAGCGTGCGCGGTGTCAGGGTCCCCTCCCCGCCAGAGTCCTGGGCTTCGTCACCTGTGCCCTCCCTGGACCCCAGCCGTCCTGTGCGCTGTCCCGCCGGTGGAAGCCCTGAGCGTCTCGGAGTTGATTTGGGACCGGGAAAGGCTTTGAACTTGCTCAGAGTTATGGGGAGACGCCACCGGTTTCCGGAGCCCTTTGGGGGACGTGAGGAACGTCGGAGACATTGGTGTGGCGGTTACCGGGTTGTGGTTTGCACCTGCGGCCAGCCCAGACACTGAGATTTTAAGAGGTTGTTTCCACCTCCCTTACCCCGCCAGAATGTCAGAGAATTTGGTATCCGAACTGCGCTTTTCTCCCGCCCTTGAGGATCAGGATTCCAGTCCTCCCTTGGCACTCTGCACTACCTCTGGGTGAGGGTGGGTGGGAAAGCACTTGAGGTGGGGGGAAACTCCAGATTTGGAGGGTGATATTCTCACCGGAATGTGTTTCTCACGGCTCCTGGGGTTCCCTGAATCACTTTTAGGAGCTAAAACGGACTCCAGAGACTCTGAAATTTCCCATCAAATAGTCCTTAGCTTCTATTTGAAAGGTGTTTGGTGACAGGGACCCAGTTCAGGGTTTTCTGACAGGATGCTGGTTTGGGTGGCCGCCTCTGCCCTAGATACCAGTTGTGAGAGGCCATTATTTCCCTTTGCAGCCCATGGAAAACAAACGGCGACAGTGTGTACCCGCTTTTCTGCTTGGTCCCCTGGGCATGCCAGAACCCGGGACGGGGCCTCTGTGGCTAAATCAGGGCTGGCCAGTTGGTTACGTGTAATTTCCTGGGTTTTCTTGGCTGTTACTTTGGAGTGGAGATCAGGTGGGCATCTGGTCCCCAGAGAATCTGGGTGGAAAAGGGAAGTCCTTGGAAAAGACTTAGGTGCTCCCTGGGTAAGAGTGAGTTGAGGTGTAGCTCAGCCTGGCTAACTTTCCCTCTGCACTTGGAAGCCTTAGTCCCTTAGATGCATCCCTTCTCTGGGTCTAACTTCAAAGAGCACCCAGTAGTGGCAGGGAATTGTAGCATCAGAGAGCCATGTGGTCCCATCTGTTCTTTTTACAGATGAAGAAGCTGACACCTTAGTAAAGCAAAGAGCGTTCAGGGTCACGGAATCAGCAGGTGGCATAGATGGGACACGGGTCTCCTGAATCCCAGGCTTGCTCTCACTCTCCTACACGATGTACGTAATGGGCCAACACAAAACAGATGGCACATTTCGAATGGGTAATTTGAGGCAGGGTGTGGGAAACATACCGGGGAGCTAGTAACACTGGGATCTTATGCCTAGAGGCAGAGAGGCCATGTGGAGGGTCATCTTGCTAGAGCTGGGACTTCAGGTCAAGGGGCTCAGGAAGGTAGTTGGGGGAATAAAACCCCACTGACTTGTCAGGCTCCCCATGGACCAAACCCAATGGGAGGTCAAAGGGCAAGGGAGTGTTGATTAGCCCATACAGGTAAATTCTAAGGCACAGTCCAGGTGGAAAAGGATGCAGAAAGGACCTGGAGGAGCAAATGAAAGATATTCACCATAAGCTGCAGCCTTATTTCTACTCATTTATTAAGAGTTTGCAGGTCTGGGGGCGCCTGGGGGGCTCAGTTGGTTAAGCGACTGCCTTTGGCTCAGGTCATGATCCCAGAGACCCAGGATCGAGTCCCACATCGGTTTCCCTGCTCGGCGGGAAGCCTGCTTCTCGCTGTCTCACTCCCCCTGCTTGTGTTCCCTCTCTGGCTGTGTTTCTCTCTGTCAAATAAATAAAATGTTAAAAAAAAAGTTTACAGGTCTGTGTGAGGTATGTCCATTATCCTGTTGCATTTTCTCTAAACCCCATGTTCTCCATTTGACAGATAAGGAAACTGACTAGTGAAACAACTTGAGGAATGGAGATGTGAACAGCCAAGCTGTCACCTGCCTCTCCGGGATCTTCCCTTGTGTGTGTAGTTCCTCTGTGGACATTTATGCAATGGGTGGATGAATGAAGGGATGAGGATTAGATGGTGCATCCCCCTGAAGATCCTTAGCGTGCCTCTTCTCTGTGGGGCTGGAGGCCTTCTGCAGAGGTGAGTCCCGTGACTGTTATCTCTGTTGCTGACTTGTTAGAGCCAGATATTCAGTTTAAGAAAGGGCAGGTATCTAGATCTGAAAAAAAAAAAAACCCCAAACCCACCCCCCCCCCAAAAAAAAAACCAAACCACAAAAAACCACCTTGGACATCTGGGCTCTCCTAGTGGAAGCTTTCCAAATTAAGCAGTTTTCTCTCTCTGAAGCCATCTTGATCCAGTCCTGATTTCCGGTGCCCCCACAATCTGGGCAGGGGTCCAGGGTGCTGTCTCTTCCCTGCTCAGCTCCTACCCATCGCTCCACCCACAAGCTCAGTCCTGCTAACTGCGTCACTGATGCTGCTCCGGGAACGCAGCATTCTTCAGGGATGAGCCTGCTAACCAGCGCAGTGGGGACTTTTACCCGCATCCCTACGATGGCCTGCTGTATGTAGCTCAGTCGAAAGACTTCATTTCCTTTCACTGTGGTCCCTCTTCCTGCACTGTCCCCTCCCGTTACAGTCCCCTTTTCTTGGCTTCTTTCTTCCTAGAGAGCCCCACCCAGTCTTGCACTTGTCCCAGCTCCTCAAGCACGGAGGAGGAAGCTAACCATAGCTTGATCACCTGCCGAATGCCTGCCACGATGTCCCACGGGTGCTCTCCGTCTTCCTGTTTCATTTCTTAGTGAGACACTACGTAGGGAGTGCTAGGAAGAGGCCTTGTAGATGGAAGACCAAGATTTTGGTTGGGTGACTGGTTAAAGATCACCCGGCTTTGGGGTGGAGCCAGCATTTGACCTCTGGTTTATTCCAAGCCTGTCCCAGCACACTTCTCACCCGGAATAAAGCCTGCTCCTGCCGCATTTAAGTTCATGTTGACCTTTGCTCTTCAGAGCCTTTTCCTTGTGCGGGTGGCCTGTGTGCCTGGGGCTTGGGCCTCTCACATGTGCTGTTTGAGCCCACCCTGGTGGGTTTCCATATGGATCTGCCTAGCGTTTGATTCCACCCATAGTCTGCGCGTCCTCCTTCAGTCCTTTGCTGATGACAGCTCCTCCCTATGGTAGGCCGGTCGAGCTGTTTCTGAACGGCAACATGGAACCCATCCTCTAAAGCCCAACTCCTATGCCACCTCCCCGATGATCTCCCTCCAAACTCCTTCACCTCCAGACGCGCGCACTCCCCCTGTGGGCCTCCCCTAACGGACTGAGCACGTTATTTCTTGTAGTTAAGTAGCTCAGATATGGAGCTTCTCTACTTTGTTGAGGGCAGGGACTGTCCTGCAAGGGTGCTCATTTCTCCGACTTCTCACAGAGACCCTTACAGCCTCGGCAGCCACCAGGGAGTGAATGCATCGGGAGCTTGTTGTGGTGAGAAGATTTAAAATGAAGATAAAATGAAGATTTATTCCTCAACTTTACATGCTGGCTTGGCTTAAAACAAGATGCAACTGCAAGATAATTGTCTGGGTTGTCTGGAGGATGGGTGGTAGGGGACAGCTTGTGGCGCTCTCTCAAGGAGCTTTGAATTTGGGGAGATGAAGAGAGAGCGATGAGGGCAGGCGGTGGAGAACAGGCTGGGCGGATGGATGGCCCCACACATCTGTCTGCCCAGATGGGGCCCCAAGAGTGGTGATCTGCAGCTCCTCCAAGGCCATCCCCTGTGCTCCCTGGGTCCCTTTATATTTGTTCTCATAGATAAAGACCGTCACGCCTGCTTTCAGCACCAAGGTGGGGGAGTCCTGGGCCAGAACAGCAGCACCCCTTCCCTGGGACCTGAGTCAGCTTGGAGCACCCATAGCCCATGTGGCCCAAGATAGACAGACTGAGGCCCTTGAGCAGAGGACAGGTGTGGGCCTGTATGACTCACCTGCTCTTTCACTGCCTACAGCTTGGTCCGAAGCCCTTGGGAATCCGATCTCTTCCCTCTCTTTGCAGTTAGCAGCTTGGGATCCTGCTTGTGCAAGTGTGTGCGTGTCACTGTCCCGGCGTCTCAAGGTCTAGATGAGTGGGGAGCCATCCAGCTGCCGGGGCACAGAAACAGCGAGAAGCAGCAGCCGATCTGGACATTGGACAACCTTGGGAGTAACTGGGCCCTGCTCTGCACGGAAGGGCTTTGTTCTTTAAGGAAACGTGTTTTTAACTACCCATTCCTTCTGAGTGAAGTAAGCCCAAGGGGGACCGTGAGAGGGCAAAACTTGTCCCTACCCCTGGCGGTCTCTCAGTGTGTGTACATCAGTGCTGCTCAAGGTGATAAAGGCTGAATGGAGGTGTTTGGGGAGCCGGGAGGAGAAACGAGCTCATCTTGGCCGGTGGATGGGCCAGGGCAGGAGGCATGTGAGCTGGGCCTTGAGGTTGGGATCCTCCCGGCAGGCCAGAGTGAGCTTGGCATCTTTGGAGAGGGTTGTGCAGTATATTGTGGGGGGTGGGGCCGGGTTGGGATGAAGTCAGGGGGACACAGAGAGGAGAGTAGACTCAAAGGCCTGCCTGGGTCTCCCAGCGGAGGGCCTTCGTGGGTCCGGCGGATGCTCGACCTTCTGGAGGTGGAGGGAGGCATTAAACTGATCTATGTTATAGAAAGATCACTGGGGCAGCAATACAAAGGATGGATTGGAAGGTCAAAGATGCGGAGAGACACTGGGTAGAACAGGGTTAGAACATCACAGGAAAGAACATTAGGGGACTTCACCTGGGGTTAGAGAAGAGGGTTGGATTTGAAAATCCCTAAAACAGAAGTTCTGTGCCTCCGAACCCACCTGGGTGTTTGATTTCTTCCCCACCCCCTGCCCCACTGCTCCCTCGCTTGACTGCTGGCTTGTGCTGCATTCTGGTGGTGCTGGGGCCCGTTTGGGTTTTGGCCCTATCTGCTCTCCCTGTTTATCCGTTCCGTCCACCCAGCACTTCAAGTGAGACCTCAGCCCCTCGGAAGCCAGCTGTGCTGTGCCCTTGGGTCCTCCCCACTCCCACCCTGGCCCTGACTCCCCTCCTTTGGCGTCATCCTCAAGCCCCCACACGGGAAATGTCATCTACGCTATCCTTTCTATCACCCTTTCCAGTGATGAGCATTTCCAGGCATGAGACACTATGTCTCATTGGGAGATGCTGACAAACAGGGACTAGAAACACAGGTTAAAAGACCCTGGGATGTTGGTCTCAGAACCGAAGGTGAACTACAGGCTAGCCCCACAGAGTGACCCAACACGCCTGAGCCCCTTGATTTAAATTGAGATTGGTTCTATAACATGTAATCTTAAAACCAGAAGTGTGTATCTTCTCCTAATCCCATCCCTGTAATCCCAGGCTAGGGCTACAAGCACCGCCCCTACTCTACATGTCTGCACAACTGCAGTCACATCCCGTGATCCTTGGGCTAATAGACCTCGGCAGCCAGTCAACAAACAGGTTGTTGGACCCACTGGGTGCCCACCTTGCGCTGGCTGGGGTAGGATACAGACGCCCCTCCCCCCCCTGCCCCCGCTATGTGCTAAGGAATCAGGAGACTGCTCTCTGAGTCTAGCTGGGAAAGCAAGACGCACGTGACAACCCAACAGAGAACAGAAAAGACAAGTAGTTAAGAGGGTGGTTAAGGTTTGGTGGGATGGGCGGCCAGTCCACGGAGCCTGAGGAAGGGGGGCGCAGACAGTGCCGGAGCAGGACCCCACCCAGAGCTAGCTGGCCGTCCAAGCTGGATCGAGGCCAGCCTCAGTCTGAGGTTGGGGGCAGAGGTGGGCTTGCTGCTGCTCCCTCGAGGGGATGCTCACACTGCTTCCTTGGTCTGCCTCTTCTTACTTGTCATGATTCTCCATTTATCTTTCAAGGCCCAGCTTCAGTGCCTCTTTTTTTTCTTGGAGACTCTTCCCTTCCACCCGCCAGCATCACGCTGCTCTTCCACAGCCTTTTGCCGATGACTCTGTCATGACATTGATTCCATCTTGTTGTGTATCTGTGAATGTTGTGTAGCTTGTCGGGTGCATGTTTGTGTTTTTGCTGTAAGCTTCTTGTAAGCAGGGAACATGCCTGATGCATTTCTCAAACTCCCTGCCAGCAGCCCAGAGTGGTACCCTGTTCAGAAAACGTCCGCTATGCAGATGAGTGATAGTTTAGCAGATTCCGCTCTCTCCGGTGGACATGTTTGTCTATAAACCCAGTTATGTAAAACCAGATGGGGGAAGTAGCTGCTTCCTGGGGCCAGTTTCTGGCAGGGGACACACAGTGAAATGAAAGGTCACTGCAAGCTGGATGTGACCACACAACAGAAGGGACTCAGTGGTCTCTTGGTCTTGACCTTTCAGGACCAAAGGGATGAGAGGCAGCTGTACGTGGCAAGAGTGCCCTCCCTTAGCTTATGGAAAGAGATTTGGAATCAGAAGAGTTGGGGACTGGTTCTGATCCCATTTTTGGTGACGATATGCTTGCCTTACTCACCTTCTGGGATTGTTCTGGGAACCAAATGAGGTAAGAAATATGCGAGTTCTTTGAAAAGCATAAAGTGTTACTAGGAAATGAGGCATAGTTGTGTTTTGCTCTTATTCCTGATTCCCTCCCGCTCCTTTATTCCTTCTGTGAAGAAACTCTCAAGTCACCAGCTGCTAAGGCCAGCCGGGCGGAGCCTAGCCACTGAGTTCCCATTTAGGCCCGACGACGACTGGATCTAACCTGGAAGGATGTGGTGTTTTGGCTTCCAAACCAGGTAACTCTGGGTAAGTCACTTCAACTCTCTGTGCCTCAGTATCCTCAAGTGTAAACGGGAGCTAAGAACATACTCCTCCCACCTCCTCGGGCTCCCAGGAGGCTCGGCGAGACCGTGACTATGACAGGGCCTGGAAAACTGTAATGTCTGTCCAAGCACTGTGGGTTTACTTCATCTGTGCCTGAGGGCTCTGCGGGGGCCTGCCAAGTCTGTTGCACATCTAGACAGTGACATCATGTGCGTGTTATTGGCGCCCAGGGTGGGGAACAGAAGGCGGCCCCAGCGTCTCGGGGGGCAGGGTAGAGTGCAGAAGGGAACTCCACCCGCTGCCTGCCCATAGTCCACCTGACTCTGTGGTCCAACCTCAGGAAATGCCATCTCCTGGTTTTCGAAGTGTCAGAGCCTCTCTGTCACCTCTGTGCTCAGGGGACACCTGGACCGCAGCTAGAGCATCGGGGTCGTGACTGAGGTCTCTGTGTCTGGGGCCTCAGCTGGGTGTCCCGACATGGCAGGCATTCGGGGTAAGGCTGTTGTTGAACAAAACAAAGGTAGTGTGTTTTACAGGAGCTCGAGTCATCCTCTTCTCACTTCCTTTGTTTGCAAGTTACAGTTGTAGAAATACAGTACAGAAAAAAGAAAGCTTCAGAAAATTGGTAGGCTGGCATGTGCTTCGAAACGTGGTCAGGCTTCCAAGATGGGGTGTCACCATCTTGGTGCTTTGTTAATCCCAGGGGGGTCGGGGAAGCCAGTCTAAGGGGAGAGGCTCTCCCCGGCGTCGGTGGCCACCTCGGTTTTGAGTGTCTTCGTTGGCCCTGCTGGTCACCGGAGCTGAAAGGAAATGGTTTAGTCACCAGATATTTGTGAGTATTTATCTGTGCTTGACCCTGAACTGGGGACTTCGGGGGCTATGAAGAAGGTCAGGTTGTGGCTTGTGTGTTGGACGCATTCAGGCCAGATTTGGGAAGGCAAGCCGCCTGTGGAGGAGCAGGGGCCCCAGGCTGGCAGCCCCGTGTGCACAGGACCAAGGGCGTGGTAGATGATTATGGGCAGAGGAAGGCGGAGCCAAGGATCCTCAGCCGCTCTCAGGGGCGGGCCAGCTTTCTGAAGGATGTGGAAATGTGAAGAATACAAAGTCAGTCCCTGAGAGTCCTTTCTGCTCCCTAAAACATCTTCTTGCCCTTTCCGGCCCCAGTTAGGGGACTGAATCCGTCTTCTCTTGCTGCCTAACAAATGACTGAGCTTCTCTGCTCAGCGTGACACCTGTCCTGAACCCCCCAATTCTGCTGGTCCCAGGGCCAGGCAGGACATGCTGGTGGCCAGTGGGCGGTTGCTCTTGGCTCGAGGAGGCCACTCAGTCTTTTCCACGTGTCCCACCGTCTTCATTCTGGTGGTGGGACCTCACATCCCCCCGTGCTTTGAGTCTCTGACTTCCTCTTCTGTTATCAGTGGGAGAAAACCCTTTTTTTTTTTTTTTTTTTTTAAAGATTATTTATCTGAGAGAGAGAGAGAGCTCATGAATTAGGGGACAGAGAAGGAGAGAGAGAATCTCAAGCCAACTCCCCACTGAGCACAGGGCCTGACTTGGGACTCGATTTCATGGCCCTGAGCTTATGACCTGAGCCAAAATCCAGAGTGGGACACTTAACTGATTGAGCCACCTAGGTGCCCCGTGAAGCTGGATTTTGAGGGCATGAGAGTCAAGGGTGTCATGAGTTGGGGAAGAGGAAAACTGGAGGGGAAGGCAGCCCTGGACATGTCACTGTGGCGTGAGGCCAGGAAGCCTCACCACAACCTTGTGCTTTCTCAGGCTGAGAGCCTCTGGGCTACAGGTCATGGGATTGCATGTGTATGGAGAACTTTCCTGAGGCTTCACTGCATCACTCTGACTTTGCATGTTTCTCCTGGGTAGATTTGGACACCCCCTTGTGCACTTACTGGCCAGGGAAGAAAGATAAGGGGCTAAGAAAGCTAGAGGTTGGATGCCTGAGTGGCTCAGTTTTTAAATGTTTGCCTTCAGCTCAGGTCGTGATCCCAGAGTCCCCGGATCGAGCCCTGTATCGGGCCCCCTGCTCAGCGGGAAGCCTGCTTCTCCCTCTCCTACTCCCTCTGCTTGTGTTCCCTCTCTCTCTGTGTGTTTCTCTTGTCAAATAAATAAATAAAAATCTTAAAAAAAAAAAAAAAAGAGGAGAGCTAGAGGAAAGATGGCAAATATCTGAAGGTGAAAAGTACCAGAAGCATATTTGGGTAGAATTGGGGGTAGAGGGTTGTCAAGCCCCTCTCATCCAATGATGATGCTTCTGGAGGTCCCAGACATTACCAAAAAGAGTGTCAGCCCTCCACCCGCCATCCTTTTCAAAATGCAGTATTGGATCCAAGAGAAGAGGTGGCAGCCCAGGGCTGTGTGGCCAGTTGGTAATAGAGCTCCTACCTCCTCGCTCTCCTCCTGGTTCCCCTCAAGCTCCCCATAGCTCCTGTAGCCCGGCCAACAGCCTCTGGGTCTGGAGCCTTCGTGGCACAGGCGGAGCCGGGATCATGGCCGATAGGGCGCTCTGTGCACCTGAGCTGCAAATGTTCGCCCTTCCCTACGCAGCGCCTGTGGCTTCCTGTGGAGCTTCTCTCCTTCGCTTCCTCCCTTCTCAGCCCCCTCAGCTTCCACGCTTGCACCATCTGGAGTGGAAATCGTACTGAGGAGCCCCGCAGCGGTGCCCGCCCCCTCTGCCGTGTTCTGCCGAGTGTGGGCCCACACCAACGCCGATTTACTAAGTACAGAGAGTTCTTTTTATTTATCTCCGATTGCTTAGAGAGAATAAAATGTTGCTTTTCAGACTTCAGAGTCTTCCCACTTAAACAGTGACAATTGAAAAATTATTTGCAGCATCGTCCCCTTGGTATTTAATAGAGTTCCTCATGCTCTCCTGCTTTGATCTGTGTGATGGACGAGGTCTGTGGCCTCAGTAGGTTAGAGGCCTGAACTCTGTCCCCATGGCCTCAGCCTGCAATGCTGCTGTGGCCCAGAATTCTTCCCTGAGGTCAGGGTCCTGGAAGGCTCTCTCTGTCTGGAAAGTCCAAACTGTGTCCCTTGTGCAAGGGGAGATGCAGTTCCTGCTTCTTTCCACCTCTGTCCCCATTTCCCCCCTCTGTCCTCCTCCGTCTCTCTCCCCTTCCCTTCTGCCTTTCTCCTCCTTCCTTCCATCTCCACATTTCTTCCATATTTGGCCCTTGGGACCAAACGTCGTCTGGTCACTCCCCACGCGTAGTGCTGTTTCAACAACACGGCTGTTTTTTGTGTGCAACTATGACAACACACTTGGCTCATTCATTGTCATCGGTGATATCCACCATCTGGGAACAGCTCAGGTCAGAAACCCGCTCGGGAAGCCAGGCTACTCCCGGGGCGCGAATCTCCTCCTCCTTGTTGTGCTCCTGAACATAAGCAGTGGGAAGATTGCATTGCCTTTTGGTGCAAGGGGCAGCAGGGAGCCCATGGCCCCTGAGGCTTGCGTGTCGTGGCTGTGGCCCCACAGGGGCACGAATCCCAGGATGAGGTGTCTCGCGGGAGAAACAGGGTCAGAGGCCTTGGCCTTGCCGTCTTTCCCACCTGAACCATCTCTTTCGGGTACTGTCTCTTGGAGCTTGAAGTTCAGGTTGTGTTTGCACGAGGGAGGCTGTCTCTAGAACCCTCGCCCATCTCTGCCATGAATCTTCCTGCAGCTCATGGCCCTCTTATCTGACCAGCGAGGCTAAGAAAGCAGCCACGGGGCAATTTTTTCCACCTCGTAACCAGGAGCCCCCTGTCCTGGCGTCAGGCCTCTGGTCCCCCAGGGGAGCTGAATCTCCTGCTGCCTCTGTTAAATGCAGTCCTGTCTGCCTGCCTTCCCCCCTTCCTCCCTCTGCCCCGCTGAGACCACTGTGCCGGGTCTGTTGGCTCCCCTCTGTGCTGCCGTGTACCCCCCCCCCCCCGCCCTTGTGTGCTGACCCGCTGTTGACGCGGTCTCTACCGCGTACTGGTTCCGAGCTCGCGAGGGAGGGGATGTTGGTGTGGATCACTGAGCTCGCTCTGTCCCCGTCACGCTAAGTGAGCAAATGCAGGAAGCGGCAGCGAGTGGGGCCACAGTAGCCAACTCTGCTTCTGCGGCCCAGCTCTCTCTGATGGCATGAAGTCCCCGCAGGGAGACATTTCTGCGGGGGTGGGAGAGGGGATAGCAGCGGGCTCTGTGTACGTTGATTTGCACTGATTCTGCAGCGAGTGAGTTTCCTGTTGCCGCTGGAACTAATGACCACGCTCAGTGGCGGTAAACGACACGAATAAATTAGCTTGCAGGCCTGGGGTCAGAAGTCTGAAATGAGTCCCGCCAGATGAAAACCAAGGTGTCTGTAGGTCTGTTTGCTTCCATTTCCTTGCCGTGCAGAGTCTAGGGTTGGCCCGCATTCCTTGGCATACAGCCCCTTCCTCATATCACCCCGACCTCTGACTCCCACGGTCTCATCTACTACACTCTCTGACCTCTTACATCCCTCTTATGAGGACCCTTGTGGTTATACCAGGTCCACCGAGCCACGCAGGACGATCTTTTCCATGGAGGGTGACATAACCACAGGATCCGGGGATTAGTAGACATCTTTCGGGGCTCTTTGTTCAGCCTGCCCCGTGTAGGATGCCCAGAGACCCAGCTTCTGCTGTTCTGTTTCTATTTGACGGTCTCACTTCTTCCCATCATTCAGGAGCTTGTGCTGGCCCTCCCAGGGCCCCCCCCAAGCCCCCTCTTCCTCCAGCTGGATGCAGCTCAGCCTTGGTTCCTGCGATGAGCTTGACCATGAGCACTTCTCCGGTCAAAATGAGACCTTCTTTGGTGTGTGCATCTTTCCACTTTTGTGCCGATACTCCGAGAGCCTTTCTTCCTTCTCTCTGGAATGTCCCCAGCTTGACCCCGCCTGTCTCCCCACGTCCACCGTGCTGCCCCCCACTCTCAGGCAGAAGCCCTAGACTGGCAGAACTCAGATGCCCCTCCGTTTAATGACTACCAAAGTGATTTCCAGTTCTTCCTTTGCAAGTGAGTCTGCACCCCTAGACCACAAGGGCACACCTTGGAGCGTGGGGCCCCCCCCATGAACCCCAGAGTGGTGGGACGCGGCTTCTCTGCTGCCGGAGCCTCTGTGGCGTGCGTGCTCTGCGGCGGGCACTGGGACAGCTCTGCGCCTCTGCTGCCTGTGTCAGGAGTTAATGTTTTTTTTTCTGCATGTGCCCTGCTTTCCACCCCCACCTCCAAACCCAATTAGAGCAGAGGCCCCCAGCCCCACACGGAGTCTTGCAACTGCTAGACTTCTAAGGGTTGAGCCAAGTGAAAATGCTACCACTTGACCCTTTTAACCTGCAGAATACTAAGCGTCTTTGACAAGGAAACAGTGTTCATTCCCAGGGTGTCCAGGTGTGTGTGGTGGCCAAGTCCTCAGGCCTCCTTCCCTGCCACTCTTTCCCTCCCTTCTGACATGGCTGCCCTTCAGAAGCAAAATAAATACATTGAGATGACGAACTTGACATCAGTTTATTGATTTACATCCAGAGACAGAACTGCCCGGCCGACCAGCTACATCTCCCTTTTGTAGCAGGAACGTTCCCCCCGAAAGTCATCTTGGCGGTACAGAGTTGCTTCGTAAGCAGCAGACTCAGATGGTCTCAAAAAAGGGTGTGCTCAGACTCAGGGGCCTGTGTGGGATGGGCCAGCCCAAAGCAGATGCCCTGCAGCCCGGCTGCGTGCCCGCTCTGGCTCGCTGGCTGCACACGTCAGGTTTTCTCTGCAAGACAGAATGTGCCCTGCGAGGTGGATGCTCTGATTCTCTCGGGGTCACCGGCGATCCTGGCCCCGCCCGGTCCCTGCAGAGAACGGTTGCTACAGCCCATAGGGAGACTGGTGCTGCTGGCTTGGGTGATGTACCCTCCCTCCCTTCCCTCCTTCTCTCCTTTCCCTTCCTCTCCTTCCCTTCTTTTCCTTTCCCTTTTTCCTTCCTCCCTCCCTCCCGTTTGTCCTTCCTCCTTTCCTTCCTTTCTTCATTCCTTCCTCCTTCCTTCCCTCCCCCTCCTTCATTCCTTCCTTTCTTCCTGTATTCTCTCTTTCTTCTTTTTTTTTCCTGGGGCCTTTTTTAAAAATTATTTTTTAAAAAGATTTATTTATGAACTTCAGAGAGAGGGAGAGCTCAGGGGGCAGGGGCAGAGGGAGAGACAGTCCGCAGCAGTCTCCACACTGAGCATGGAGCTCCACGGGGCGCACAACCCTGAGATCATGACCTGAGCCCAAACCAAGAGTTGGATGTTTAACTGACTGCACCACCCAGGTGCTCCTTAATTGTAGTTTATTCATTAAAATAAAATGCACAATTTAAGTATAAAGTTCAATAAGTTTTGACCAGTACATACACGATGTAACTGCTAGGGTGTTAATTACCCAGGCGAGTTCACTCCCTTGTGCCTTTCCTAATTAAGCACCTCCCCAAATGTCCATCAACTGAAATGCGGAATGAATGGATAAACGGAATGTCTCCCATCCGTACAACAGCGTGTTACTCAGCAGGACAGAAGTGTGGACACCTGCTATGACACGGATGAACTCTTTCTTTTTTTTTTTTTTATGTATTTATTTACGAGAGAGGGAGAGAGAGCGCATAAGCTGGGGGCCAGGGAAGGACAGAGGGAAGGAAGCAGATTCCCCGCTGAGTGTGGAGCCTGATGAGGAGCTGGGTGTGGGGCTTGATCTCATGACCCTGAGGTGGTGACCTGAGCCAAAATAAAGAGTCAGACGCTTAACCGACTGTGCCCCCACCAGGTGCCCCTGGATGAACTCTGCAAGCATGATGCTGAGTGGAAGACACCAGACATGAAAGGCCTCAGAGTACTTAAATCCATTTCCGTGCAAGGCCCAGAATCAGCTGATCTATGGAGGCAGAAAGCAGTTGGGTGGTTGGCAGGATGGTGTGAAACGGTTTCTCTAGGGCTGGTGGGTATCTGGTTTTTTCTGGAAGAAGACTGCGGTGATGGTTGTGTAATTGTGAATATACTGAAGCCTGCTGCACTATACCGACCAAAAAGGTGAATCTAGGGGCGCCTGGGGGGCTCAGTGGGTTAAAGCCTCTGCCTTCGGCTCAGGGTCCTGGGGTCGAGGCCGGCATCAGGCTCTCTGCTCAGCAGGGAGCCTGCTTCCTCCTCTCTCTGTCTGCCTCTCTGCCTACTTGTGATCTCTCTCTCTGTCAAATGAATAAATAAAATATTAAGAAAAAGGTGAATTTATGCAAAATATATTTCAATAAACCTGTTATTTTAAAAAAAGATGGGGTGGGGCGCCTGGGTGGCTCAGTTGGTTATGCGACTGCCTTCGGCTCAAGTCATGATCCTGGAGACCCGGGATCGAGTCCCACATCGGGCTGCCTGCTCGGCGGGAAGCCTGCTTCTTCCTCTCTCACTCCCCCTGCTTGTGTTCCCCCTCTGGCTGTGTTTCTCTCTGTCAAATAAATAAAATCTTAAAAAAAGAATAAAGTAAAAATAAAAAAAGATGGGGAACATTCCCATCACCCCAGAAAGACCTTGACACCTCTTCCCAGTCCGTCCGGCCCACCCCCAGAGGCAGCCACGGTGGCGTCTTTTTCCAGCAGAGAGGAACTACGTCTATTCAGGAGCTTCTCTAATCCAGTTATGTACTAGGTTCTCACTTGTGGAAGGCTTCCTCCT